>JALPBZ010000201.1:0-33260 GCA_026538355.1 Cryptococcus sp. GC_Crypt_5
CTTCGCTATCCGCTGCATCCACAACCTCGTCTGCTTCTAGGGCAAGGAGCGTGTCTATAGCATCGACATCGACGGAGTCGATTCTGTCTCCAGGAACCGTCTCGTCCAAGCGCCAAGCGGAATTCGAGAAACATTTCGGCGACCGACTATCGTCCTTATACACTTCCACTTCTGCACCAGCTCAAGGGCAGGAACTGCCTGAAGATTTCTACGAAGTGTTAGCGACGCAAGCAACGGACCTGCAAGCCAGAGTCCTCATTCACGGCCGACTGTACCTGACTCGCTACTACCTCTGCTTCCGCTCCAACATCCTCGGCATCAAGACGGTCAAGATCCACGCTATACAAGACGTCACTGGCGTCGAAAAGGGGACGACGGCAAAATGGATCCAGAATGCCATTTACGTCCGGTTGGACAATACCACGTACACTGACTCGGGCAACGATGATAGCAATACCGACGTTCTCGTCGATCCGGACACGGAGGCCATCGGCGCCAGTAAGGAAAGGCAGTACAATTACGGTAGTCTGCGAGACCGCGAGGAGATGTTCGACGACGTCGTGCGATGTTGGCGCGCAAGGTTCCCAGAGCGATACGACGCATTCATCAGTTCTCAGGCGCAGGCCCAGGCGCAAGATGGGAGTCCATCACTCGCGCACACGAGCAGTGACGAGGATACGTTGATCGACAGCGCCGAGACTGGAGATGCCAAAGCCGGCTCGGCGAGCGGGACAGAGGCACCAAAGCATACTCAATGCAGCGGAGAGCATTTCTCCGAAATTGCCTTGGATACCAAATCACCTCTCAAGCCCGATCAGCTCCATCAGCTATTATACCACAATCGCGACTTTACAATGGACTTCTACGAAAGGGACCAAAAGTTGACTGGTAAGCTTAAGCTCTTTCGATATGATGATATATAGTGCGGCACAAGCTGATAATGATCGTAGATGTCAAGATCAGCGATTGGAGCGAGAACGCACAGGGACAGCGAACGCGTAGTTTGACATATGTCATGCACATGGTGAGTCTTCGCAAGTTCGACAGCTCGACTATTGATTAGTGTAGCGCTCGGCTGACTTTGATTCATCATGACAGAACAACCCGATTGGCCCTTCCAAATCAGACTGTATTGGGAGTGAGACAATCGTTGCCAATGATCCCGATGGAGCGTACGAGATAGTCTCGGAGACTCAAACCCCTGGTGTGCCGTCGGGCAAGAAGTGAGTGTTTGCTTCTTCCGATTTGCACCAGTCCCAGTTTCGTAATAGTATGGAAGTCCATGCTCTGATCGCTCATTATTGTTGTTCCTGCTCAGCTTCAAAATACGCACGCGGACCTGTCTCACGCACACCAACGCGAATGGGAAAGCCGGCACGAAGATGTACTGTACAACGCAATGCGACTGGTCCGCTTCCTCCATGCTGAAAGGCACCATCACGTCTGCGGTGATCAAGGGGCAGAAGGACTATCATCAGAAACTGGTCGCGAAAATCGGACGATGGGTGAAGGAGCACCCAGACGAGTTCGACCTTGATGTCGTGGATGCCAAAGCACTAAGTGGCGCAGGATCAAAAGAGGCTCAACTATCTGGCGGCGCGGCCGTACTGGATGGAGACGACGCGACCACGAACACGAATTCGGCTATTGCCGTCGATCAGAAATCGATGTTTGACCACGCGATGGACATCCCCGCCAATCCCCTGATGTTGGGCATAAGTGGATTATTAGCCTTGCTGCTCGCGTATGAGATATCGCGGATTGTATATGGTTAGGCAGGCAGTGTGGATCGAGTCGGCATTTGATATAGTTGTACAGTATGATTAGTATGATCGCTTCAATACACGATATACGATATGTGATAATGACAGTGATAGTAATACTTCTGCAAGCGAGATATGGCAATGGCGTGGTGGGGCTTATCTATCTCTGACTGCTAATGTCAATCGTTGAGACGGCTGCACGCGAGGGAGTAGCTCCGAACTTGCCGGAGGTGGCACCTTCTCGGGCATTGACCACGTACTCCAGGCGTGGCATGGCTTCAGAGAGCCTTGACGCTGATGCTGACAGTGAGAAGCAGGGCATGTTGCATGCATACAGTACAGCAGGTCAGTATTGGAGATCTAGATGGCAGCGTACGTCAGAATCGTTATCGTCGGTTAAGTATATCGAGTATACTAGAATACTAGCAGTACGACCACGGCCAATGGCCCATTTGTAACCAGTAACAAGTGCTTGTAAGCAAAGAGAAGAATAAGCGTCCGAAGCGATCGATTAGGCCAGTTACGGGTACTCGACTAGTCAGGAACGATTTCGCCGCATACGAGCAAGACGAAATACTGGTGGAGTCCTGCCCTGTTCGCCGCGTTGCGAATAGGGGCAACGGGGGGATTTACGTTACGATTACTCCGTCGATGGAGTTGTAATCGAAATATCGTAATTGGGGTTAAGCATGGTGCATGGTGCATGGTGCAGCTCAAGTGAGCATCAATCGGATTGTAATAGAGTACAAGTAGTAATACAGTAGCACTCTACTACTACAGTACATCTCGTCCGTAAGAGTAGCCTTCTCGATCGGCTTTTTAGCGTGGTTTTTCGTACGAGTGCTCGGGTAGTTTAGTGTGAGAAATTGTTGGTTACTGCTTGCTGGTTACTGCTGGAAAGAAGCTAGTGGGTGGAGGCCCATCACTCATCTATCGTACTCAAGCATCCACACTTTACCGCTCTGCGCTCTGCGCTCTATCAGCATACTTGCTCATCTGTACTATCGACCACGACGCACGCACGTCAAGTCGGTCGCATCCCATCAATCATCGCCACCGGTAGGCTCAATCTAAAGGACGTTGGACGCTAAACGGTGATCGTTGCTCGTTGCGCAGTCAGATCGCTCGATACGCCGGCCCCGACAAGTCCCGTACCCATGACACCTTGACAACCAACGCCGAAGACTCACATCCGCTGCCGGCGATCGTCAAGCTGATCATCCAACGTATACTGTCCATCACATCAAGGGTCAAAGCACTGCTAGCGACCCAGGCAAACGTCGGCTTGACGGCTTGACGGCGTTGTTGGCGCCATCACTCGACCACTCGCAGATCTCTTTGATCTGCCCCAATCCTCACAACAAATCCCTTTAGCCATCAAAACTGAGGTCAAAGGCGAGAAGCTAAAATGCAGCAACACAGCCCACACATCCATTATAACCCGTTCCCCACGTCTTCCTCGTCTTCCTCATCATCACTCTACCACCACTCGACGGATCACAAACCACCCCAGCCCATCGCTTCGCATATCGAGCACTCGCCTCCCTTCGCTCAACCACACAGTGACAGCAATAGCATTGTGAATCACCTGCGATCGCTGAAAACCATGGACGGAAACGGGACAGAGCACGGCCATCACCATCCACACCAACAACACCAACCTCAACATCAACCTCAACATCATCATCTACACCATAGTCATAGCCATAGCCATCAGCACCCTCAACATCCTGCGGCAATCGACCACATGCACACGCACATGGAGCAAGATGGTACAGGCTCCGATTTCGATGATGAGGTCGATGGAGATCTATCGAGAGAAGGAGATACCACGCAAGAAGGGAGATCGGGCTCGTCAGACTCGAGCAGAGATATGATGAATGGCGACATGGACAGTAAAGATCATGGTAACAAGAAGAAGCCCAGAATCACCTTGGCTCGCGGCGGCGCATGTGTGGCTTGTCGGTAAGTCCGCATCTCATCACCTACTCAAACTCAAAGGCTTACCCGTCCTCTCAACTAGAAATCGAAAGCTGTAAGCCTTTCCACCCAAATCTTGCTACGTTGTCCGCTTCTGACGTCTTGCAGGAAATGTACGGGAGAGAGACCGTGCAGGACTTGTCTACGCGCAAATATCGAATGCCGCTACGAGGAGTTGCCGCGCAAGAAGCCTCGTGCTGTCATGCTCGAAGAGCGTGTTGGTGAGTCAGCCACCATGTCGCTGTTTTCACTTGGTGACAGCGATCTGATCACCTTATGACATATAGCCGAGCTCGAAGCATATCTCCACCTCAAAGCCGGCGAACCGATCCCGAAGCATGATCCCCACTCACACCACTCGCAGTCCGTCCTCACTCCTACACTGACACCTCCCGAACACGGTCTTGGCATCGACATGCGTCCGACCACCTCATCTTCCGATCACACCTCGTCCTCATCGTCTGGTTATTTACCACCCTCAGTGTCTCTACACTCTCATCGCGACTTGCCGCCGAACATGGCTGCGATCAATGTCGGTCGGACCGAGATCGGCGCAGGATCACAACTCGAAATGGCCTTGATCCAGGTCGTACTCCCCTACGCCCCATATCTTCTGATGCCACTGCATCCGCAAAGGTTCCTCGCGCTGCTCTCTCTACCACCAAGCAATCCGAGTCGACCCCACCCGGCATTACTGTACATACTCTTCTCAGAGGCGGTCCGAGCCCTGGAGCAGAATATCCCCTTGCCGCACGTGCCAAAACTGCCCGGATCGATGTACTCACAGCCGTATCTCGCCCAGCCAGCAAACGTGGACCCGGGATGGGTGTTACGTCAAGTTGGCGGCAGTTCGGTCGCTTTGCTTGAACAGGCGAGAAAAGAGCTCGATAATGGTATTCGCAACGTCGATCGGCCATTCGATCTCGCTAGAGCAGCCATCGGGATCGCTCGAGCGCTGTACGGCCTTGGTCGTTTCATCGAAGGGTGGAATATACCAGTCTCAAGACTCGTCATCAGCTGTGGACTGCATCGCATGACGGGTGTCTACATGCCTCCCGATGGAAGTCCGCTTCCCGCGCAGGACTTTTTGCCAAAACCTTATGCGCCCTCGTACACCTATCGTCACACGCATTCCATTGATCCGACACAAAGTAATACTGCGTTGCCCGTCATCCGAATGCGTCCCGTGATCATCCCTCCCGCACGAGATGAGATTGAGCTGGCAGAAAGGGTCATGACATTTTGGGCGGCCAAGGCTCAAGATTGGGAAGCGGGCATTGGATGGGGCTGGACTGCCAGCCTGGATGACAGGCAATGCACCACGGAATGGGGTTGGGGTAATGGTTTCTCTGAGGTGAGCGAGAATTCGCGATATCTTCTCAGTAGCAATATGGTTCGAAAGCTCACATTATCGTATTGCAGCCAAAACCAAGCAACTTGGTAGGAGAGCGATTCAGTATACGAGATCTGCATGACCGCTCGTCGGCTCTGCACAGCAGCTCGCAACCCGATACCCCATACATCCTCGCCATGAAGAGTCTGGGTCTCCTCCACCGCGCAAGCTGGTAAGTGTCAGCTCCCTCACAATGTTCAGATAGAGTGTGATCTGATCTGACACCTGCTGTAGCCTGTTCGACTTGCCAGAAGCGAATTACCCGACACATCGCGCTGACGGCAGGGTCGCGCCGAGCCATGTACCCGCTGTGGAAGCGGTACAAGCGGTAGAGACGGCGCTGCATCTGTTCCGGAAACGGATCCCCGCACCGTTCGCCGACCGCCATCGTCCAACCACACCATCGTCCGAAGAGCCGTACGACGGTGTACTGGACCCGTGGTGGATCATGTTCCAAGCCAATATCTATACAGCTGAGATGATCATGTGGCGCGAGATGGCGCACCACCGTCAAGGCGCGTACGATACGGCCGTCGGATGCGCCAGAGCTCTGGTGGGGCTGGTCCAGAGGATCCCATTGGATACATGGGCGAACGTCGGTGAGTGTGCACGCAGCTAGCAGCTACGCAGCTACGCAAATCGCCTCTTGCTTGTATTACGTTTGTGTCAGGCTGATGAGATTTCGGTGGCAGACATGATAGTGGCACTTGACATCTCTCTCGCGTCGCGATTCCTCTTCAAGGAATCAGACAGATTACAACGATCATCCCAGACCGGAGCGGCGGCGATGGCGGCTGAAGAGGCAGAGATTCTGCGTACGTGCCTAGCGAGGGATTACAGTAAATGGCTGCCTATGGCTTCGCTGCATGCCTTGATCGTTCAAAGGGTCCGCGAAGGTTGGCCCGAGAAAGAGGGCGAGTACGAGCGGACATAGAACATAGGAGCGAGGTCCGAGGTGCCTTGCGTGGTCCATGGTCAGGTCGTGGGAGTGGTGATAGTGTGACGTACAGGATTGCGGGAGCGGCGACGGAGGAGAGGTCTCTTGTGTGAGAGCAAAATAGATGGAATAGCGGTACGAGTAGTAAAGCGAGTCAGAGTCGCCAAGCGGGCGTCAACAAAAGAGCTCGCAATTAAGCAGCTTAGCGCATGAGAGTTATCATGCACATACGTACCTATCCGCATGACATTTCGCACCGACGTAAAGATCATTTTATACTGCTACATGATGTGTGAAGCTGGAGATTGTGAATTCAAAGTTATGATGCTGTACGAAATCTATCCCTGTATACCGAATCTATAGAATGTAAACGTGAATAAGAAACTACTTGAGCTCGTCCCCGCGTAAGTGGAATGAAGCCCTCTCGCGATCTGGATCCATGAGTCGGGCGTACTCGAGGAATAGCCTGCAAACAGTAGATAACAGTGAGCAAGAAGGTAGGGACACGACGAACGAGTGATAGCTTGAGGGCTTACCGGAATTGATAAGCGACCATATCCTCTTTCCGCCAATACCTCTTACTCCACTCCCTACCCGCGTACGCGATCTCTTTCGCTAGCAGGTCGTGCTCTGCCCCAGCCCGGAAGAACGAGAGGACATCGTACAAGTCCGTCAGATCCGCTTTGATCGGAATATAGTGTAGCCCTGGGCGCAAGTGATGAACGTTAGTCATACTATCACACGGTGATACTTCCATCTACTTCGCGCTGGATGCACATCGAAGCCGACTCACAAGGCTGGATCCTGTCAGTGTACCTAACATCACGAACCGGATCAGCTGAGCGTGTCGTCTTACATCCATCTGATTGAAGTGGGACTCACCATTCCGGAAAGATGGTTGATTTGAGCACGACAGAATTAGTCGACATCAATCGCTTGAAGCGCGCGCTCCAGCCGTTACCATCTACGAATCATACAGGTTAGTCAGTAATCCTCGACAACCAAAATCGACTCGCCTATATCCAAGAGATACTTGTAACTAGCACGAAATGTCATCTCAGTACTTCTCATTGACCGTTGAACCGCTGCCAAGGTGACTCACTCGTTGCCCTGAGACCAACTCTTCCTCTCGCCAAACTCGTAATTCTTCTGGATCTCCTCACAAACATCCTTATCGCACTGAATAGCCTGATCGACAAACGCCACGTCCAGTAACTCCTTATTGAGTTGAGATATCGAGATATGTTTCGCTTCTCCTACTGCTTCGTCGGCTGAAGGGACAGATAGGATCGGGAGGTCGCCTGTCGTTTGGGCTGCTTTAGATACGAGGTTGATTCGCTGGGATATGTCTGTGTTACGCCGCGGTGAGACAGTTGAATTAGCAACGATATGATTACAAGGGAAGGAGCGCTTCTACTATTGAAGAAACACGTCTGCACTCACTCCAGGGTACCCCGTCTTTGAAGTATATCCCAGTGGTCTTACCCCTCCACAACAACCGGTCATACTTCTTATCCTCCCACTCGGGATCATCGCCCACATCTTCCGTCCAAGCTTCCATCGAGACCTGTCCACAAAGCGTTTCTGTCAGCCAAGTCTCCCGTACCTATGCCCCTGTGCTATTGGCAAGGCGCGATGGACTCACCGCTAAGACATCCGCGTGCAGAGTCGTCTTGCACATGGCCAGTACGGGGAAGATCTCTTCGCTGGGTCGCGGGCCTTTGCCATGCCCGGAAAGGAAGCCTACAAGATGGGTGAGAGTCGGGTGGACGCATGGGTCCATCGAGCTGCACGTAAGATTTGAAATGTCAGCACGAGGAACGGTTCTTTACGCGAGCGTAGGATCTTGTCGATGGTGGATTATCCTGCGACGACAGCACTCACGCCTTGTGATCCCATATAAAGCTCTTGCTTCCCGCCCACAAGCTCTCGACGTCGGGCAACGAATCAACGTCGTACGTCTCTCGAAGGGGCTTATGGGGAGCGCAAGCCGACGCCCAGCCGAGGTGCGCCGTGTCCACCTGTAGGTCGTTAGCGTGGCGAAGCGCATACTCAGTCTTGTTAAGTGCAATGTACCTCGTGTTCGTCCCTGTTGAGGACTGGCTCGAAGCCTCAGCGAGCGGACTATATGTGATTCGAGTACAAGGGCTGCACTCACACTCTCCGACCGCAGCTGCGTCTTCCAGTGCGCTTTTCTGCTCGCTCCGTTATTCAGTACGAGTGACGACATCCGCGAGCGACGACTCACGTATTCGTGACCAACGAACTGCCACGGCACATCATGACTATAGAAGACCACCTGGACCTCCTCCAGCAGCTCCTCCACATCATGCAACAGACTGATCTGCGCCTCCGCACGCTCAATGGCCACCCGGAGGCCTTCCTCGTTCAGCCCCGTCTCGACGATCGCATAAGTGCACCGGTGGGATAAAGGGTGGTGCAATTTGCTCTTGTTCGGTCTCCAGAACCGTTCTTTCGTTCGTGCTTTTGGGTCCGACGAGCGTTCTCGTGTACCAGGGCATGAGATGGTGTACATTCCAGAATGGGCCGAGGCGTTGGAGAGTAACGATTGGAGCTCGAAGGGCGTCATGGCGTGGAATGGTTCGAGGTCGCGGTGCTGTCAGTCGCACTGTGAGCTTGCATTCTCGTTTCTCCCATCTTGCTTCTCCTCTTCTCTCCTTCGTCTCTTCCCCCGTTGGTCTCCTTCTCGCCGCCACGCAGCTCAGCCTTATGGCTCAGCGCAGACTCACAATCTGATCATACTCATCCGGCAGCCCGACCCCATGCTGCTGGACATAAGCCCACCACCGATCAAAACCTTTGGGCGGCGCACGCTCATACCTCCGCCTATACTCGTTCACAGCCTCGGCCAGCGTCGTGCTGGCTTTACGCTGTTTTCCCTCCCAGGTCGATTTGGCGCGTTGGATTAGCGCGTAGATCGGATGTTGGGCTTCCGCATTAGGGATCAGGAGGCCGGAGGGCAAGAATGTGTGGGATGCGCCTGACGTCGAGCTGGACTTGAATTCGTTGTTCCTGACCCCAACGTCGTCCTCGTCGAGGACATATGACCGTTCGTCGTCCTCCAACATCTGCCGTTCTTGGCCCTGCAAGACCAGCTCCCCTCCCCCTATGCCGTCATCCAAATCGTCGTCCTCACCAGGCCACCATTCATCCCTCGTTCTCCGCGCGGTCCCTCCAGACCTCCCGTCCAGGCGTCTGCTCGGGTCGCGCGAGGTGGTAATTCGCTCGAGGATCAAATATGGGATCGCGAGTAGGAGTACCAGTACGATGATGGATCGGATGGATCGTTTTGGTTTTGGTATTGCCCACGCCATCTCGTCGAGGCAAGAGCTACGAGTAAAGAGCGACGATCTGCTTCGCCTCCGAAATAGAAGTGGACGTTTGTCTCAGCGACGCCAATCACTCTGACGCGCCATGCAGCGCTCTCGTTCCAATACCTCTGCTCCAACGCAGCGATGTAGCTACGCGCTCGTCGTCAGGCAGCGGCCAAGGGATGACTATGACGTCCGAGCGCACTATCGTACATGCTCAATGTCGAAATGTCAATGTCGAACAAAACCACGCGTCGTGTCGTAATTCACCGCGTATCATTCACTATCATTCTCGTATCCCCTGCACTGCGCTGCGGTCGTTCCTGGTCGATCACTATTGCGACTCTCCTCTCGTTATCTGCAACATATGCATAGATGCAACAGGTACCTTGAGACGATTTACACACTACAACATACAACTGCACAACATGCTCACTCCTACACCTCCCTCTGCCATTCATGGAGCAAAGTGGTCTGATCTACACGCCATATACACGCCGTTGAGACCGCGCATTGATCATGCCATACCATCTACATGATAACGCAGCCGCAGCCCTTCCCGTGCGTATCTTCATCCTTGGCTTTCGTACTTGGCTTTGCTTGCCTCTGGTACTCTCCTTGGCCTACGCCTTGCTGTGCCCGCCCTTGCGCTCCCATCTGCGAATTTAATCTCGATCCCTGCACTCTCCCTCGATCGTTAGCATACATCCCTTCGCCCATTCTCTGTGTTGATCCGAGGGTCGGCGGTTGCGCAGATGAATTAGATCTCGATTGGTTCGGTCCCGGCGCTGGTCTAGAACTCGAAGATTGACCGAATCCATGTTGGAACTGACTGCGAAGTGATCTCGACGATTCGTGACGGGAGATCTGCGATGGCTGCTTCTTCAGCAGAGAAGGTTTGCGAGATATCGCCAGGTTCCCTGATGAATTGTGCATGAGAGCAGGTTGCGGCGACGGCGAGTCTTGTCCGCTCGTCGCGTAGGGATTGGGCACAAGCGAAGAGAAAGGTGCAGGAGATGCTGGATCGGCACCGCCGGTGAGACCTCTGGAACGAGAACTGGACGTGCGAACAGGGCCCAGCTCGATACCGTCTCTGGACCGCTGACTCCGCATAGTGGACGACTTGGGTTGATACATCGGATTATCAGGGGAAGGCTCGAAGCTTGGCGAAAAGGCCGAGCGATTTGGGCTCAGCTCGTCATTATACAGTCCAGCAGATGTCTACACCACCCGGTCAGCTTGCTCTCGTGATGAAGCGACATTTTCCTACTCACATTAGTCGTCGACGTGGATTCGTCCAGCCTGCCAATCTTCCGCTTGACCCATCTTATAGGCGTTCCATCTTTATCCCATTCTACGGCCAGATCTTCCTCTGTTGTCGCGCCAGCATACCCCTTATCGCCATCTGTCATCCCCAATTTCTTCGCTACGGCAGGTAGAACGACATCATCCCAATCCGTCCCTTTTGGAGGTGTATAACTGCTTTCGGGAGGTATGAAATGCGCTGCCACACCCAGACGTGAAGTAGGAGTTCCGAGAGATGACGGCGAGGATGACAGAAGGTTGAGTGATGTGGACCGCGGAGCAAATGACGTGGTGGCTGATGGCGAGAGACCGTTTGTGGGTCTGCCACTAGCAGAGCGTGGTTTGTTCGCGCTGCTAGCAAGTCGGTGAGAAGGGTGACCAAGACCTAGGCCAGCTTCGGTACTCGACCGACTCATTTCGCCGGAAATACGAGCTCCTCCACCAGTAGCAGCAGTAGCGGGTCTGCTGTTCCATTTGCTCCTCGACCCGGCCCCGGCACCCGATGACGACCCACCAGATCCGCTAGAATTCTTTCTTGGCGCCGCCGGTCTGACCGCGAGTCGATTCGCGTCGGCTTCACCACGCATAGTCACCGCTCGTTTCCGCTGTGAACTTTCGTCATCTTCCAGCCCATAAAGCGCGTAGACGTTATCTACATCCTCATCAAGATCATGACCCCTCTCAGCTATTCGCAACGCTTCATCAGGCAGAACTTTGAATGGAGGCAGCTCATTCTTGACCAAAGCTTCTCTGATATCATTCGTATACAATTCGGGACTCCCTCGACCCCGCCTAGAGTCTACTATCGTTATCGGCTGTGCCGGAAACGACGAGTCGCCCTGCGAAGAGTTGCGTGATACAAGGACGGGTATACGTGGAGTGCTGGAGCCATTGGCAGTGGCATTGGCAGTCGGCAGAGCTGGAGGAGTATCAGACGACGCTCGCGTTGGCGAAGGACGACGAGATCCAAGCTGTGACTTGGAACGAGGGCGAGTCGGTATTCGTGACGAAAGCTGCGGCGGTGACGCGTCATCTGATGTACCTGTTGTTTGCCTCGAGCGAGGCAAGTCGGCGCTTGGGCCTCTCGATATCGACTGCTGGTAAGTTGGGTTGTTGGGTATTTGGGTCGGAAGCGCGCTCGTCTCCCTCTGTCGCCGAGGATCCTGCTCTCCGAAACCAAGTCCCACTCCTGAGCCGGCTCTACGGCCGGAAGCTGATCGATCGGTATCGATATTCATCGGTCCAGACTTTGTCCTCGCTCTCGAGTGCTGCTGCTGATGTGACATAGGCGGCGACGAGGGTCCGGCTATAGCAACGGGGATCTGACTTGGATACGCCATTGAGTGAGACGGGTATTGTCGAGGACTGGTAGAACTGGAGTTCGGTTGTGCAGGATTGCGCTCTATTGCTGTTTGCGTATACGTATACGAAGTAGAGTGATCACGGTTCGCGTTGTGGATTTGCGGATTGGGATTGGGATTGACTGGATCGAATTGAGTGGCTGACAGTCGGTCGGCAATGTACGCTGATTCCGTTTCGAGGCCTAACAACGAAAGATAGTAGTGTTAGCGTCGAGCTCCTCTTGGCAGTATAGCATTCGGGCCACGTAATAGCGAAGGAAAAGAAGTAGTACATGATACATCGCGTATCTTTCCCGTCCACGACCAGCCGAGTAGTCCATCTTCACCCTTCACAGCACGCAGAGAGACACTTGAGGAGCACTCACGTTTCTTCAACGTCGGCACAATCTGGTCCTCCCATGATGGGACCCTCGGTCGTACTTCAGCCGCCGGCTGCCACGTGGAAGTCAACATCGTTCGAGGTCGAGGTCGATATATCGATTTCGATCAGCCGACGTGATCGATGAGCTGGCGAGGTCTGTAGCGACGCGCGACGCGGGGCTGTATGTAGCAAGTACGGGAGAGAGGAGACGCCTAGACAGGAAACGACATGCTGCAGCGACGCGAAGGAAGGAGAGAAAGTCAAAGTGGAAAGAGCACGTTGATGGTGATGGTTGACTCGTGTTATTGTTGTCATCTCAATTTCTTGTTGATCTGATCTGATTGAAATGGAAATGACGCTCGGACCTCTGCTTCTGATCACCACGCGTCTAACTTATCACTGTGCACCACGTGGCGGGTTATCTCTTTACACATCCAGATTGGACAATACTCAAATATACATGATACATGCTTCATAGTCATATGTTACATGCTGACCTAACCAAGCTATCAAGCTATCCGAGCTGGCTCCAGAGACCTTGCACAAGACCATCTTGCCCCGCCGACGCCGTCGCTACAGGAAAAGCACCCGGCTCAAGCGGCCTCGTCTCCCCGCCGTTCGCATTCCCAATACCGCCCTCACCAGCACCGGCTGTTCCGCCCACACCGCCTTGTAAAGCTGCTCTCAGGGCCACTTCGTCAAAGAGTAGATCACCAGAGTTGTACCATAGTTGAGTCATGGCGTTCCAGGCAGCTTCCCCTTCGCCGGAAGCTTGCGGTACAGTCGCGTTCCCGTCCAATACCTGAGGTCTAGCTGTAACGAGATCGAGTGCTGGATCGATCGCGTTCGTCGTACCACTTGTGTTCGACTTTGATCCGGACACTGCAGAGTTCCCCGCGGACTTGGTCTTCTTGGGCGACGTCGAGTGAACATTGCTGGTGTTGATAGGCTGGCCGTTCTTCGCCTCCGAAGGTCTGATAGGGCCGTACCTCGCAAGCAAGAGATCGGACAAAGTCCCAAATATCTCTCTGTACTTTGCAGTCTCAGGCAATGCTCTGCTGAACGCATCGAGCAGATCATGGCATTGCCCGAGGCGCTGACTGACCTCGCTTCGCCAATTATGGTTCGATAGCAGCTCGGGTTCGCGATTATCGTACTCGCATAAACAGTAAAGCAGCGATATGCACGCCAGGAATTGCATCGACACGTTGATAAGGTTGTAGCTGACTTTGCGGTCGTGCCACAGTTCGATGTACAGGTCGACGCATCGGGAGCTTGCCTCGTGCAAAGCTGAGAGGCGGTTGACCGTCATGACGGGGTACAATGGCGAGGGCCGATAGAGTAGACAGAGACCTTGATGGTAGTTGAGCAAGAACCACGAATGGTTGGTGATCATGCCTCGCTTTTCTTGCTCCGAGTCTGTCGGTATAGGACAGTCCGCAAGCCAGCTGTCCAATCGTCCGTGCAGGTCCAAGATGATGTTGTTCCTTTCAGATTCGGGCAGAGTGTTCTGCGTTCCAGACACTGAATAGACAGTAGTCAGGATACCGCCGAGTAGCCGTCGTAGCTTGATGATGTGCTGGGTAAACTCAATCCGTGGCCGTCCACGGAACGGAGAATCGCTGGGTAGGCTGGATGGCAGCTGTGAGACAGTTTTCGTCAGTGGGTGGTACAACGAAGATCAAAGAGGCACTCACTTCAACGTCAATATCGTTATCCGAGATAGCAAGCGGTTTAGACAACGTCGTAGCGACCAACCGATCTAGGTTGTAGAGCGAGTAAAACACTCTTTTGCGTTGCTCGACCATTTGTGCAGGTACCTTCATATCGTCTACACGGCGATGTAAGTCGAGTGCGATGGCCACACGCGCAGCAAATCCGACAACATGCCAAAGCGGGATGCCGGAAGGGTCGAACATCGAGTAGATGCCAAGTAAGATGAGCGCTTGTACACAGATCTGGACGCACAGGAAAGGTCAGTCTCTGAGCATACACGTGAGTTTGCACGAACTCACAATGTCTTCCTTTCCCGTCGCAGCTTCAAGGGTCAACAACGCTCGTTCCTTGAATGCTCTGGAAGAGCCCTTGGCAAGTTCACCCATGCGTTCGCGGTTGGTGGTCCCGATAGCGATGACCATGAACATAATGAACTCCTTGCCGGCTCGCGCAATCGCTGCTTGGTCCGAAGCGCTCGAAGTTGACGGTTTACTGTGCCCTGTACCGTTGCTTTGGCGGAGGTAGGCCTCGTCCATTTCACGAAGGAATTCGTTCTTGTTGATGAAAGGGTACGAGATGGCGTTGCACACGAAGAAGGTGTCTACGGCTTGCATAGCCATGTCATAGGGTGGATACGGTTCCTGAGCTGTAAAGGAAGCCTGTGTGTTGAGGTGTTGATGATTCGGGGTAACCTCTCCTGACGACACCGGACCACCGATAACGGGATTGGCAAGCTGGTGGGACTGGACACTCAAGATGCTTTTCGCCAAACCCGCAAAGTCCGCTCTATGGGCCTTGAACTCTTCCGTCTCGGGCAGATGCGAATCGGCCTGATGTGACGGCTCGGGAGGGGGAGGAAGCCCTCGTTCCATGTTTGCTACGACGGCCTCGAGGTGCTGCACTCGCTCAGCCGCGGAAGCGATTTGCGCGGTGAGATTGAGGTTGTCGGACTTGAGTCCAGAGACGTAACTGCAGAACGGAGTGAAGGTGAGCTGCAGTCGGTGCCGACTGTATGGAGGGAACGTACCTGACAGTCGCCGGACTGAGCTCGAAGACACAAGCCACATCTGCTTTACTGCATCCCGCACACCTAGGACGGGCATTATCGCATTTCCTCTTGATCTTGTGACACCTTACGCAAGCCTGCGCGACGCTCTGGGACGGGTACGTGAAGATGGGTCCGAGCTTGTAGTCGCCTGAGGGATGGCCGTAGTCGAATATGCCTTCCTCGGGAACACCGTCGTCGTTGGTCCCGTTTTGCTTGGCTTCGCGAGACTGGCGGGGCTTGCTGACTCTGGCTCTCTTGCGGGGTTTGGTAGGCTGAGTATCTCCACCTTGATCCTCGCCTTCGGTTCCGGTGCCTTGCGGTTCAATGAAGGCTGGCGCGTGAGAGTCCGACTGCTGCGTCGAGCTGGGCTTGGACGGGTGATCCCGATATCCTTCTTCCCATGGATTCTGCGCATGCGCGCGAGCTGGCGCAGCGTAGCCTGACCAGCCCCTGGACCCCTCCTCTCGCGCAGACGAGTTCTGGTATGACCCAAAACCATGAGACGCCGGCGCTTGGCTCTGCGACTGGTCGTCGGCGTCAGCCTCGGCAGACGACGGACGACGGTGGATGGTCGGCGGTAGTCCCTCAGCACCCATGAGTTCTGGTGCTATAGCCATAGACGAGTCGGCAGAGTTTGCCAGAGCTGCTGACAGCGTCGAGATGGATGGCAAGGGTGGATGTTGGTCGGACATGGCGGTGAGAGTGGTTCGTCGCGAGTGACAAATGTTGTCTTGTGGTATGTACTCGTGTATGGTTGTTAGGACGGACAAGCTTGTACGAGTATGCAAGGATGTTGTTAATGCGACTGGCGCGGTGTACGCCGCATCCGTTCTTCCACCGTCAAAAGCGCTCTGCTCCGAACTCGTAGCAGGTGCTTATCACACTTTTCGGTAAAACAGCTCAGTCAGACACCGGAAAATAATACCACGTCACTAGTGATGGTAACTCATTCACGTGATATCGGCCATCACCGGTAGTGTCGCAATCATGTCGATAAGCCAAAAGTCGGTTTCCATGATGAGTCGTAGATGCGAGTGTAACAACAGGAGAAGTTTCAAGTGGTTGCGACAAGCGTTCTGAGAGTCCTGCACGGTCCACGCTTCCGTCTCCGCTCCGCACGTACCGGATCATCAAGCACCATTGGAAACAATGAGCAGCGCTACAAACGACCATGCCGAACCAGTCGACATCCTTCTCGTTGGTCTCGGGTCTATAGGGGCTGTCTACGCGTACATCCTCGAGCGAGTCAGTCCACCTTCGATCATCATCTCATCGGATTGATAGAAGCTGATTCGGATGTCCGCAGTCTGGCAGAGCGCGAGTGACAGCTGTTGCTAGATCGAACTACGAGCTGTACACATCCACGGGCGTGACGCTGAACACTGCTAAATACGGTACAATCGAGAACTGGCGGCCGCACAGAGGTCAGTCGGGCATCCCAATCACTACAAGCGGCGGAAGAAGATTATTTGCTGAGGACGTTGTGTAGTGGTCAAATCTCAAGCGGAGGCACTGGCTTCTGGCACCAAATACGCCTTTGCGCTAGTGACGACGAAATGCTTGCCTGACGTGCTACCCAATACCAAATTGCTCGCCGAGGCGATCGCCAGCGGGCAAGTCGAAGCTTGGAGTCTGATCCAGGTGCGCACTTCTCTTCCTTCCTTTCTCTTATATGGTATTGTGTGATGGACGAGCTGATGCGGGATTCGGCATAGAACGGGCTAGGCGTAGAGGCGGATTTGTACGAGGCTGTGAAACACCTCGAGACGCCTATTATCTCCAGTCTAGCTTGGGTAGCAATCATGACGGACGCCGACGGCAAGACGGTCAACTGGAACTCTGGTCCGGTCAGTTCTCTGTCCCTTCTTTCTTCCGGTCTCCGAGGCTTCAGGATACATTTAGCTGAGATAGCTGATATCGTTGACTTTCGGATATGGCAGGACGTACTGGTATCGGGATTATACCCACCCCTGCCCACTCAAGAGCCTGGCACCACTGCTCCTGCTCCCAGAGAATTCAGCGAGAGAGAGAAGACTTCGTTGGATCTATGGACTGAGATCCTACGCGCTGGCGAAGCCACAGTTCACACCACGGACCACATCGACTCGATCCGCTTTTCAAAGGTGGGTCTCACATTTACCCTCTCCATGCACTTCCGCGGGCGACTGTGATATCCAATGGATTAGATGGATGCTGAGCAGTCTCGTCGGCCTTTTGCAGAACGTATGGAACTGCGCGTGGTCCTCGATCCAGGGTCTGGTGCGGGGGACGGCACTGGCCTTCGCGCCGCTGGAGCCGGAACTGCAGGATGTAGTCAGAGCGTATTTCCGAGAAGTGGTCACGGTCGGCTTCAAGTCGGGTCTGCTGTACGAAGGGATGACGCTTTATCCTTCTGGGGGAGTAGGTGGGGGCTTAGAGGAGACAGTGAACTACGCTTGGGACGCGGTGAGTCTCGTCCCTCTTCTCTGCACATCTCACGTTATCGCCCTCGAACGTTCTCGGGGACTTCGAATGAGATATCTGAAACTCGATCTGCAATGCTCGGTGCTAATGGACTTGAGCGCGTAGGTAGTGGGCATGAGCGTAGCTCGCGGCGTGGGACACAAGATGTCCCTCTTTGTGGACGTGGAGATGGGCCGTCCGTTCGAAGTGGAAGTTATCACGGGCGCCGTCCTGCGTTTGGCGCAAGAGCATCATGTCCCTACGCCGAGATTGGAGTTGATCTACGCGCTGCTCAAGGCGCTGCAGGGCGAGATCGTCAAGAAGCGACAAGCGTCATCAAGCTGAGAGGGCTGAGTCATACGAAAGAGAGGAGGGATGGAGGGATGTTCTAGCTACATCGGAACGAGGACAGGAGGGACCGCAACTCTGCATGTGCAGTCATGCCAGTCATGCTTCTCAAGCCGTACGTCGTCTTCATCAAGGAGCGTAGACATATCTAGACACCTATTACACCTGTATAGAGCAGACACTTCAATAGCACCGCGATGTCACTCCTGCTGGCACAGGTATAGCATCGTGCGCGAAGTGACTATTCGCTGCAGCTTTTGACCGTCTACGGATTGTACGACCATGTGGATCTGAGGAAATGTAATGAACCTCTTGGTACTTGAGAGATGTATAAGTCTCCTTTCATGGCAGTGCGCACGCTCAGATCCTTTCAGTGCTCTGACATTCGTCATGCGTATAAGACCAGGAGCTGAAAGGAGGTAGCGGGTGAGGTTTCTATGCGCTCAGTACAATCTCCATATTTGTCAAAATTTACATAGATACTGCAGTATACGATCTTGCAGCAGCAGACTCTGGCTCGAACACCACCGACAAAGTCAACATTCACACCTAAAATTATAACGAATAAGGATTCCTGAGGATGGCAGAGAAGAAATCCAAGTTCCCCCTCCCGCCAGGGGTGGGCGCAGGCAAGCCCGACCACCCATTCGCAGTGACGGTCGAAGATCCTATCCCCGTGAGTGTCGCTGCATACACTTA
Source organism: Cryptococcus sp. GC_Crypt_5 (assembly GCA_026538355.1). NCBI lineage: Eukaryota > Fungi > Basidiomycota > Tremellomycetes > Tremellales > Cryptococcaceae > Cryptococcus > Cryptococcus sp. GC_Crypt_5. The sequence continues at coordinate 18,686 of JALPBZ010000201.1, forward strand.
CCCGGCTCAATCATGCTTTTGTCATGATCTCTTGGGGAAAGCAGACGAAGGGAGCTGATTGCGTATGAATCGTGGTAGAACGCTATTGTTCCTGATGGATATGGGATCAAGTATCACGCTTATCACACCATGTAAGTGGCCTACTACTCCACTAACCCACTTTGAGCCCCCTGCACGCTCGCCAATGCCACATCAATCGCTGCGCGTTACGCTCCTAGATAGGACTGTTTAGCGCTGAATCCAAGTGAGGTATTCTAGCTGACACCGCTCCAACCCTGCTTTCGTCATGTCGCAGCACCGAGGGCGTATTGTAAGTCCTCTCCTACAGTCTCTCGCCAGTCGCCACTCAGCATGGTCAGCAATTTACTGACCCATCCTAGTTTACCGGCCGGCACGTCTCTCCCCGGAGGAGCGGTTCTGCCTATGTCATCAGTGGCCGATTTCCCGATGGTCTTGCCTATGGGTGGGCACTTTCTTCCCATCTATAAATGATCAGACTGAGTCGGACTGACATGCTTGCTTGTCAAAGGCACAAAGCTCCCTGGAGGCGTAATGGTTCCTGTAAGTCCAAGTACAGCTTAAATAGTCCGTCGAGCGCTCGTACTCGCGAGCATAGTCACTCACTATCTACCCTCTCGTCCCTCTGCGGCTCAGATTGTCATGCAGCGAATCGAGAAGACCGCCGCGGCGAAGAAAGAGCCTGAGCCCATATGCTTGATTCAGTAGCTGTCCTATTTGGAGCAAAGGTCAATGATGTTGTGAACCATGTAGATTATGTTTTGAATTGCTCGACATCGATCTCGATGGACTCTGTGTGATAAGCAACGCGAAGGTCACAACTGCTTTGTATATCCGCATGCATAGTCACTTCTCCACATTCTAGTCGTCATCCCAGTGACCTGATTGCTTGGGAGGTGCGATACCCGCCTGCTTGGCAACGATGATACTATCAACCCTCAGTACACTGATAGCCGCCTCAGTGGCCAGCTTGATCGCCCAGTCCTTGGCAGCGAACGGATCCAGGATGCCAGCGCTGGTCACAGATGTAACGCCGTCGGTTTCGCTCTCGATGTCCACTCCAGTATCAACCTGTCCGTCCGCGTGCGTCTTGTACAAGGCGCTGACGACGTCTTCTGCGTTCAGTCCAGCGTTCTCTGCCAAGGTGCGAGGAACAACCTCGCAGGCCTCCGCCCAGCGCTTGATGGAATGTTGCGCAAGACCAGCAATCTTCTCTCCGTACGCAGCGACCCGGCGAGCAAGCTCAATCTCGCTCGCACCGGCTCCGGGCACTTGTCGGCCGTCACGCAGTAAGATCCGCACAGAGTTGATGCCGTCATCGAGCGATCGTTCCAGGTCGTCGAGATAGTTGGCGGTAGCGCCTCGCAGGACGATCGTAGCCGTTCGGGTCTTCTCGCCTTCCTCTTGTCGCAAAACAGTCACCCTGTCTCCACCAATCTCTACGGTCTCGAAAACATCCACTGATCCCGCTTCCTCGGGTGTAGGAGCACCAAGTCGAGCCAAGGGAGTGGCACCGACAACTCGGCACAACCGGCGCAGCTCGAATTTTGAGAGAACCTTGATGACACCAATGTTCATTCGGTTCAAGTAATGCAGCGCAAGGTCGCCAATGCCTGAACCCGCAATGACGAGCTTGACGCCAGAGTCCGCAATCTCTTTGAAGTACTGCAGATAAATACGGTCAGATCATGCTCTAGCTTTCATCTGCCGAAAGGCAAACTCACGCCCTCAAGCTGCTTTTCTTCGCCGCGGGAAAAGTTCAAAAGGTCATCCGCCTTCTTCAACAGGACTGTGCCCTTGGTCTCCGTTTGCGAGATGTCGAGACCGCAAGTGTACACCGCGACCTTGGCTTTTGTTGCCTTCTTCACCACACCTGCGAGATGATCAGCATTTGCTAGATGTGGTACACGGTCCTGACATACCTTCTGGCTCCCGCCCGAACACCATTCCTCTGACCACTCTACTTGCCTCGAGGCCACCACCAAGCACCTTGACGACTCGCACGGAGTCCACGTTGAAGTCTTTAGGGTTCTTGGGCATGATGGCAAGCGAGGCTTCGGCCACGAGAGCAGAGAGGAATTCCTCGCATCCTGGCTGTTTGGCGGCCAGTGATGGGGAGATGGCAGTAGCGAGTTGCTCGGCGGTGGGAAGGGGTGAAGAAGCAACCGTTGAAGACACGAGGGCTGAGTGATGATTAGCGCTTATCGGCCGAGGACGTAGTAAAGACTCACTCTCGAGCTCTTCTCTGCCCTTTGCCAGAGCCATCTCATATCCCTGTATAACGTCTGAAGGATGTAATCCCATTGTCAAGAGGTGCTCGGACCGCTTGAGCAGCTCTCCTGCGAATATGAGGACAAGGTTGGTAGCGTCACCCATCTACGATACTAGTCAGTCTTTCCCGCACAAAGATGTACAGCCGCAAGGACGCTACGCACCTCGGCCTCTTGCGATGTACTGGCCATCACGAGCAGTTTGGCAGCTGGATGAGCGACCTCGATCTCCCGGATGATGGTAGCTGCATCAGAAGTGACGAAGAGGCGTCCAAGATGGTTGATGATGAGTTTGTTCCGGCCTGTCCAAACGAATCCGACAACATTCATCAGTATCGGCTGCCCACATGTCCGTAACAGATGCTAACGCACCATTAGGACCGAAAGACGTTCGAACGATCTCGCTCAGCTCTCCCACCGCAGCGATGTTCCGCAGGACCGCCTCCTCCAGGCCTGACATGTGCTACGGTCGCATTGTCAGCTCCGAACTTGACCTCTTACATGTGTACCCGCGGCGAAAAGATAAGGAAGTCGGACTGAAGATGACATACCTTGTAACCAGCCTTGAAGAGGTCCGGCCCTCCCGCTTTTGGGACTTTGAGCGACATCCTCGGTGATTGTCCCTAATTGATCTAGTCCTTGTGAGAGTAGTTGACGTAAGTCGATGCTTGCCGACAACTGTTTTGGCTGATCTAGCGGATGACAATGCGTAAGAGCGAGAAGAAGATGATGGAATGTAATGATGTCCACGCAGAAAATGAAATGTCGCCAAAACGACGCGCTTTGACCTCCACTCTGGCTCGTACAGGCAACATGGCGGAAGCATGATGTGGCGATTATTTGGCTTTGATAGTGGCATCGAAGTGTGGTAAGCTGCAGTGAGGTAGCGCTGAGTGCATCATTGTTCTATGGCTCCAGATGCATCGCTGATTCGATGTGATTGAGCCCTTCATAGCGCTTGGTCCAGCAACGTAGAATCAATAGTCAACGACCGCGGACGTGTGATAGCGACTACTATAGATGAAACGCCAATGGCCCCTTATTTGAACTCAATCGACCCAACATCATTAGAAAAACGTATCTGCAGTCCAGATCACAATACACTGCACCACTGCAGCAATACAGCTCATTGCCTTTCCTCTCACATAGAAGCAGCACAGGGAAGCATACTTTGATTGCACGCAAACATGCTGTAATCGCAAAACCGTCCGAGTGTGACTAACATCTGAATGGCCTGAAAACGAGGTACTGTAGAATCAATGGCGGCGGAACGAATGAAGTGGCGCCGATATACTGTAGTCTGTACAATTCATACTGCAGTGGCGGCTCGAGGTCGGTCGTGTAAACTCCTTCTCATTCTTCATTCCATCTTGCACCTGCCAAGAAATGAGATACACCTTCGACGAGGGTATATGGACTACATATACAGCGAGATGGATCCGATGATGCACCCACTTCCTCACGCTCAACGCCCAGTATAATCGGTTGATCCGCCCCCCACCCTTCCGCTTCCTCTCCTCCTTCCTCCCTTCGTGTCTGTCCAACTGTCGAGCCGTCCAGTACGCGCCGACTACCACGCTCTTTAGCACCAGCTCCACCACACTCGTTTCCACCTCCTTCTCCTTCTCCAATCTCCAGCCTTGAGGGCTCACTGTGCATACTCACCCAACCCAGTCTACTATCAACGGTCTTGACGACTCACACACGTCTCTCCCACACGATTCCGGTCTCGACGACCGTTCCATCTCGTAACCAATTCCAACCACTATAATCCGACTGCGTCGGCTCCGAAAATAATCCTACCCGCCCATCGGCCTTTTCGACGATCCGACGATGCACTTCCTCGCGTCCCTCCTGCCTTTCTTGGCACTTACGTCGGCCTATAGACCCCTTGGCCGCTCGCACTCCCGCCGAGTGGCTTCGCCCTCTCTCACATCCGAGCACCAGCTCGATGATAGAGGTCTGTTCGATGGATTACTTGGTGGCGGCGCCAGTTCCAGCTCGTCCAAAGCTGCCACTTCGAGTTCTGCTACTTCCAAGTCTAGCGTGTCGGCGAGCGCCACAGTAGCTGTATCAGTTTCGGCTTTGGTAACCGTCACAGCCACAGCGACAGTGAGCGCTGCTACTACCGCCACTGCCAACGTGGGGCTACTCGGCGGACTCCTCGGTTCGCAAGCTACGTCCTCCTCGTCCGCTTCGGCTGCCGCAACCACCAGTAACGCAGGATTACTGGGCGGCTTACTCGGCTCTTCCTCAAGTACTTCGTCCGCTGCCTCCTCTTCATCCACAGACCTAGTTAGCGGACTGCTTTCCGGCGTCACCTCACTGGCTGATGCGACAGTCACCACAGTTGGGGGCGTGGTGGAGGACGTCGCTGATCTCAACTTACAAGTCTTGGCCAACACGTGCGTCCGACTGGGCGCTGCGGCCGATCTCGGTGTGCTCGGTGCCGCCGACATTACGGGTCTGGGAGTGGGGAGTAACAGCGATGTGACATTGGCTGCAGGCGCGTGCATCTGTGTGGACGCTGCTGCGAGCGTTGGACTGGACAGCGGCGTTTCGGCTGCTGTCAGCGTCCTGGCGTCGGGCGGACTGTACTTTAATGGTTCCACAGCAGAGAATATTGCTGCGTCTGTAAGTCGCGCCGACTTACCCAGTTAGCATAGTGAGCAGTGCTAATGCAATACGGTGACAGACACAACCTAGTCTCCTGGGGCTGTCGGCGGGAGTATACAATTTCGACATAGTGGAGACGTGCATCGCGGCGGAGATCTCGCTGAGCAACTCGTATCACGATCTCCAACTTCCAGGCGGCAGCTGCTGTGCTCGGGGTGAGTAGCGTCTCACTCATGACACTCTCACTCTGTCTCTTCACTCGCTCCAGCTCCCTGATTTCTCGGAACGACGAACGAGCTCATGCTGATTGTTCTCGGGTGTATTATAGCATGCAACGCAGGCTACACCATGGACTCGACGGGCGCATGCATGATCAAGCCAACCTGCTCCGCGACTGAGATCCTATGCAATAACCAATGTTATCCCAAATCGACCTACACCTGCCCCAGCGGTCTTCCCATCGCTATCAGCTCCAAGAGAGCCCTGGCTTGTCCGATGGGGATGAACAAGTGCGCTGTCGGCTCGCTGTCCGAGGGGAAATGGGAGTGCGTCGATACCCAGCGCGACCTCGAGTCGTGTGAGTCATACCTCTCTTTTTCACGTGTGCCACATCTGCATCGCATACTGTATACTGTATCGACGAAACGCGTTGCGTGGACGAGTGCTTACATTTGGTTGTGTACTGCAGGCGGCGGATGCATGTACCCCTCGCCGACACTCGCCAACCCGCTCGCCACGCCCCAGGGGATGGACTGCGCCTCCATCCCCAACGTCGACCAAGTCTCGTGTTTCTCCGGCACGTGCCAGATCCAATCCTGCTCCAAAGGATTTATCCCCTCTGTGAACGGGACTTCCTGCGAGACCCAACCGCGTAGACGATCGCGCACTTCTCATGCCTCGAGAGCAATGCGTCTCAGGATGGACAGTATCTGATGTCCTCGACTACTCGAACACTTCAGACAGTGTCAACCTACTGCTCTCCCCGCCGTTTCACCGTTTCATTCAGTATTTCATTCATCAACGGACAAGTTGGTTTCAGCCCTTTTTGGTTATTCAGTACTTTTCACTCCTATCGCTACCTAGACATCAATAACTCCATCTCAACAATAACCATGCATACAGATATTAAGTCTCACATTGACCCACTCAATGCAACTATGTAGCTATGAACTGCACAACCAAGGTATACCGACTCCCTTGCACGCTGGATTCGACTACCGCCTCATCTCATTGATCCGTTGTTGGAGGCTCGACGCCGACTTCTTCTGCGAGCTCCGCTCATCAAGCACCGAGATACCACCCGCGATCTGGGGTGAAGCGGACGTGTTATCCCCGAAGTGAGTCGCGCTTGTGGAGGCCATTGCTGCTGCGCCCAAGTCGGATGCGTGCGTGGTCAGTCCCGGGCGTGTATCGATGACCGTCTTCAAGTGCGTCGGCGTCGCGGAAGGGGAATGACGACCGTGGTTGATCAGTGCACTGTGCTCGAGCGATCAGCATGAGTCTTATGGGTCTTAGCAGGGTGTGGACAAGACGTACAGCTCTTCAAGTAGCGTCGAGTGCCTGTACGCAAGTCGGATCGTCGGCACGTTCGTCTATATAGATGTTCAGCCGATACATTCTACTTTTCTAAAGAAACAGACTTACCTTGTGGATATCATTGCCCGATGCACCTGGCAAGTACCATTTCTTGCCGATCCAATGCTTCTTCACCTGCATCTCCCATCCGCTCTGCAACACCGAATTACGCGCGAGCTCACACATGTCTGCTGGGGTAAGCTTGTAGATCTGTGCTGCACAGCTGTACTCTTCCAGTAGATGCGAAGCGGTAAAGTGGAATTGGAGGGGATCGTCTGAAACAATGCGAACATGAGCTCTGTCCACTTGTAATTATAAAGCACGCGATGAGCTCACCAGTGGATAGGGATACGTTCATCCCGGCTCGGAAAAAGTCCTTGAACGGATTTCGTTCGTATGTCAGGAACAGCGCGTTGTTGCTCAAGGGCGACATTGCGAGACCGATCTGCTTCAGGTAGAACAGGTATTGCAATGCGGGGACTTTACGAAGGAGGATACCATGCGAGATCGAGTGTGCGGTAAGGAAAGCCGAAGAAAGATGATCTGGGTCACCAGCTTCGCCACAGTGAGGACGAAGGACAAAGGTATCTGTTGCGAGATACGTCAACTGTGAACAAGTATCTGGATACCGACAAACTCACTGAATCCTCTGGATCGCCGCCAAGCGTTCAAGCTCGCCATGTTCGCGTACATATAGTAGATCCTGATCCAAGGTCAGCGTGAAAAGAACATAGGTCGTTTCGACCACTCACCAGTAGCTGTACGGAGGACTCTGCGCAGTGTCCCACATCTTTGCAGTGGGGAATTTGCGATACAGTCTTCGTTCTGGCTTGGACTCATCGTCCACGCTGTCGAACCCAACGACTCGCTGCAGGAATATGTGGAGCTCGGGATGAGACGCAGGGTCCTTCGTCACCTCGAAAAGCGGCTGGAAGACGTCTGGAAAGTAGGCAATTGATTAGCCTCAAGTGTGGGTCGAAAGAGTAGAGCTCACTTTTCACGACGTCTTCGAAGTTGTTGACTAGCCCACCGGCCTTGTACACCTCGTACAGCCTCGGCACTTGGATCAACCAACGAACGTTGTGGGAGACGAGCTTGTTGTTGACCACCCATTTGGCGAGCTTGTCCCATTCGTTGACGTTTCTGCGACGAGTTAGCGGCGAAAGGCGGACATCGTGCAGGAGAACTTACCTGCCATAGATGGACAAACGCCATTCCGATTGCTGGTATTTGCTTTGCTCCAGATCCATGATGAGTTCTGGTACGATGGTGGATGTCAGTGTTCCCGTACAGCTCTCGGTACCTCGCGTAAGCTCACCTTGAGTCAGCTCGGCAAGGTATTTGCCCTTGAGCAAGTTGTCCGTCTTTAGGAAGATCTCTCTCAATCGCGACGATCCATTGGGATTGTACCGGTCATTGAACCTGTCGAACCGGTGGAACTCCTAAAGTCTGGGTTTAGCGACAAACGGACCGCAGTCTCACGAGATTACTGACCTGGTGCGCGTGCATATCGAGTGTATCGATTGACAAATCGTACGCAGTAAGATTAAGAGACTCGAACACTTCTTTCAGAGTGAGGTCTTTGCCATCACGATGTATGACGATTTCCTGCTCAGAAACATCAGTTCGTTTTTTTCCCACCCGAAAATAAAAGAACACACATCTGACGCTTTTCGTATTTTGGCCTTGATGAAACGCAACAGGTGTTTCTGATTCATGCTTGCGGAGTGGTGGATGTGCGTGTCGACCTTTCGTACGTTGTAGAAGTCTCTGCAGGAATATCAGTCATGTGTATAAGTAACGGTCAAGCAGAATACTGACCTGTGAGGAACAGCCTGGCAACGCAAGGTCAGCGATGTGTCCGAAAGTAAGCCAGACTCTGTTGGCTCACTTTCATATCCGCCAGCTCTTGGTATTCGTTCAACAGGCAGTATAGACTCCACTTGCTGGCCAGATACTTCAGCCGCCTGAAGGCGAAGCTTTTTGCCGGACCATCAGAGCAGACTCCAAGAAGATAGTCGAGGTCGGTGAAATACTCCTTCAGGCGAGGAACACGAGAGAGGGGCTGTTTGCCGGTGCTCTTTGGGTTTGCATCTGCGGTGTCATCGGCATAGACCTCAAAGACGCCTTCGTCGTTTAACGCGAAAGTTCGCTTGGCTTCGTCGGGACCTGGAATCTCGCAGTCTTCATAATTGAAGGCCAGGCTATCTCGCACGGTGGTCGATGCTGAGCCGGAAGCAGCAGCATTGGTGGTGGCACCGTTCGAGTCAGATGGCTCCGGGTGGACCCCATCGTGAGACGGCTTCCAGTGCCAATGAGGGGGAGGAGGCGGTGGATAGATGTTCCATGCCGGCAAGTCCTGTCCGTTAGGGTCGACTGAAGCCTCGCAGCCATCTTGTTCCGTGTCGGCTTTGAGTCCGAGAACATCGGCTGCTGAAGGAGGTTGGAAGCCGTGGAACTCTCCATCGTGGTCGCGCGGGTTATCGCCAAGTCGTTGATTAGAGAGTTCAAGGTACTTGTCTCGCAATTCCAGGCATCGAGCAAACGACGCGCTGTAAACATATCAGCAAGTACACATGTGTGTTAGCAATCGCACACTTACTAGAGGGACTCCAATTCACTGCCAATACCTTGTTCTGTAAAAGCACAATAATGCAGCTCTGTCAGCAGTTGCTCAGTAGTGATGTCGCGCTCTACAGCTGGAGTTGATGGGACAGAATTGTCTGGAGATGATGGGGCCGTGAATGGGCTTCTCAAGCCAGAGATGAATAATTGAGGAGCGATCATTATGGTAGTCAATTGGGGTTAATCAGGGAAAGATTGATGAAGAACTGTCGAGAACAAAATAGCGACAGCAGTGAAGGCTTTTATAGCGTTGCCTTTTTGTGATTTTGTGATAGGAAGATCGGAAAGAACAGCGCGAAGAAAGACTTCGTACAAACGTGCTTCCGTCGCGGAAGCGGTGATAGAATATGACGCCGAAGCGCTAGACGACACGTTGGCCTCGACGTCATCGGACAACAGTATGATGAAAGGAGGATGGAAGTCAAGCGAACGTGATCAATGAGCAGCTTCACTTGGAGCAGCGGGGATCGAAGCTGCCGAAGGACCGCTGAGACGCTCCGAGAATAGTGAGGGTCTGGGGTGGGTCATAACAAAAGCGAGAAGATGAAGGGCAAAGCGAGAAGATGAGGGGCAAAGATACGAAAAGATCCTTGTTGCTGAACAAGCCACTGGGGAGATGACCACTCACCCGCTCCGTTCTGCTCGGTAGGAATGGGCTGAGGCGGTGCTGCTGCCTGCCCCGCTTGGCCATCTAACGCTTTGAGCAAGGCCGAATCCAGCGTGCGTTCCCTTGACTCTTCCTCCAGATCCAGTCGTTCCTGATCATCGAGTTCCTTGCGATGGATCAGACTCGCTGCGGGGTCAAGATCGCCGTTCTCAGGTCCAGAAGGCGACAGCATGCCAGACTGATTGTTGTCAGACGAAGTGTTGTTATAGTTGACTCCCTCATTGAATTGACCTGACGAATCCGCGTCTGGCGGAGATGAACTTCCCATGCCCATGCCCGCTCCGCCTCGTTCGAGATTACCGCCTTTAGAGCCGAGATCGACCTGTCCTTTGGACTCGTTTGCCTCTGCGGAAGGCTTCGAGGGCTGAGGGCGGTTGGTATCGAAGCCTTTCATCAAGACTTGCGGGACCATCCTGCTCAGTGGGCTAGTGCTCGGCTCTGTTTTGTTGGAGCTAGATCCTGCTTCGGACACGTCCGACGGAGGCAGACGCGGCAGGTGATGCGAGAGCCAGATCTCATCTTTGAGATGAAGTCTCCTCTCCTCATGATAGTCAAACGATGGCGAAGGGTGTACTTGGGGATTGCGTTCCTCGTCGTCGTCCTGAGGATCCTGAGGGAACGAAGGTGGTGATCCTCGATTGCGCGGCGTGACAGCTCTGGGTGGTGTGTCGGTCATGCTGTTCTAGAGCTCTTGAGAGGCGATGGTATGATATCGAGGTGTACTGTCGAATAGCTATCCCAGTGTTGTCTCTTTGCAGCTTATCACTGCGATATCATGCAAAAACAATCAAAGCACATGCTTGAATGATCATATTTCAACATTAAGCGAGTTCGCATCCAGTAACTCGAGAGCTCACCTCCACTCTGATCGGAGCAAGACCGTCAGGTGCCTATATTAGATCCCCCATAACAAAACAAGGCATGCAAGGGATGGGCATTTTTGTCACATGCCTAAAACGATACGATATTCAGGAAGAATTAGACAATGCTGTGCACGGTGCCGTTGGAATCGGCGCGTGGAATGACGGACCCTTTGCCCCGTTTACGCGCTTCTTCCTCCGCGTGCCGTGATTCTTTTTTTGTTTACACAAGATATCGCATTCCCGCCCAGGGACAGGCAAGCACACCCCTTGCGACCCTCGATGCAAAACACGCGTCACTGTGTTTTTCCCCATGTATCGCCGCCCTTGTGCCCGGACATGATCCCACAGAGAGAGCAGAGCTCTATTTAGCTCATTTTAGCTTGATTGTGCGTGTCTCGAAGCTTTCCTCTTTTTCATTTCCTGTTGCTTTCTCATAGAGTAGTAGTAGTAGTCGCCGGGAAACATCACGAGCAGCTGTTGACAGACAGTACACACGTCGCTCGCACATCATTATTTATAGAAAGAGGGCGGTGTCTACTTTGTCTAATAACGGCAAGCACCACCTTTTTCCAACGACCCACCTCCACGATCAAACCATCTCTTCTTTTTTCTTCTTTCTCTTTTACATCTCCATCTTTTCTTCTCCCCTCTCCATCCTTTTCTCTTTCGACTCGTTCCCCATCATCATCTCGATCGGGTAACGCAGCGTCTCTTTCACTCCTTTCATCATGTCGCGCTATCAACAAGCGCCATACTCCGACTCTCCAGGCCAAGGTCAAGGGTACGGCAACTCGTACGGTAACTCGTATGGAAACAACGGCGGTGGCGGCGGCGGGTACAGTGACGAGCCTCAGAGTGGCTATGGCAACTCGTACGCTAGCGGTGGGCAGGGTGAGCCATACTTCATCACGCGCTCAAATCGCCCTGGGCTCATGCTGACACACATCCTTTCATCCTGATCTCGGAATCATCCGCGTCCTTTGTTCAACGTTTGCTGTCAACTCGCATCCCTTGTCTTCACGTGCACTATATATCACCTGATGCCATCTCACCAACCACCTCCTCACCATACTCGTGAAAAATGTCTCGCCCGCTCGAAGCCTACCCTATGTCATCCAACAACCCCAATGCTACCTCAGGTTACGGAGCTGGCTTCCAGCAGCCAAAGAAGAAGCGCAATAAGTGGCTGTGGATCGGAATTCCCCTTTTAATCCTCGCTATCATCATCGCCGCCGTCGTCGGCGGTGTTGTCGGCTCACGGAAGAGCAGTTCCTCATCTTCCAGCAGTTCTAACAGCTCTTCGAGTGACACTGCTGCCAATACGGGCGTCCCCAGCGGTGTGTCTAGCGTCAACAGCGCTGCCGAGACTGCTACCGGTGCCAACGGTCAAGTCTACTTGGCCGTTGCCACCAACTCGGAATACATGCTTCCCGTTTATGCCACCGGAGTGAGTAAAAATTGCCATCACTATGGCTTCACTTTATTTTCCGCTGACGCCCCCCACAGACCGCTACATCAGGCTACTCTGCTCCCACTGTTTTGTCCGACCCTTCTTCGTCTGACTCATGGCCGACTGACACCGCCACCGTGTCTAACTCGTCCATCCGTGCGCACCCTCGACTCATCGCTCCGCAGTACAAATGGGATGCTCTCACAACTGGCGGTCTTATCGCAAACGACCCTTACTTGAAGTACTGGAACGAGACCATTGTCAACAACGCCAGCACGACCTTGAACGATGACCCGACACCTTACACGGAAGACGGAGGTCTGACTGGCTCCGGTGTCCTCGATGTGGCCAGAGCTATCAAACTCAAGGTTAAGAACTGGTCATACGCGTACCGTGTAACAAACGAGACCAAATACGCCGACCGTGTATGGCTTGAACTCCAGGTGAGTTTTACTAGTGGTAACCAAGCGGTGGCTGTATACTCACATTATATGCAGACCGCCGCCGGAAACAACTCGGACGTATCTTTTGGTGCCAACGGCACTCGATGGAACCCGGAACACTTCCTTGATCTCGCCGAATTCTGTAACGCGTTTGCAATCGGATACGACTGGTTGTACGATTTCTGGTCGGAGGATCAGAAGGAAGAACTCAGGTGGACTATCTACAACCTTGGTCTCACCTTCGGTTACGCCGCTTTGTCTGGCGACTCTTCGGCTTCCGGTTACAATTGGTGGTCCGGCACTGGTGGCGTGGTCAGCGACCCTGAAGTCAACGGCAATTGGAACTGTGTCATCAACGGCGGTCTCACCTTGGGCGCTCTCGCGATCGTCGACGAGCTGGACCCTTCTGGAAATGTCTCCAGCCTTCTCACCCTCTCTACCAACGATGCCTACCACAATTGTTTCCAAGGTCCCTACAGTGACGGTACTTGGGCCGAAACCGCTAATTATTGGTACTTCGGAACTACAGGCGCTGGTGAGATGGTCTCTGCCCTCACCACCGCCTATGGCGACGACCGAGGATTGGCCGAATACAACCCCGGCTGGAACCTCACGTCGCTTTTCCACATTTACGTCCAGGGTATGACGAGCTTGTTCAACTATGGTGACCACGGACCCAACAAGTACTCGACTACCGCCAACTCGCTCTTGCTCTGGTCAACGGTTTTCAACGAGCCCCGATATGCTCTGTATCAACGGGACCATTACGACGCTTCCGAGCCATATAGCATGTTTTGGTATGATCCCGCAACAGACGGAACCTGGTGGGATGGTCTGGCCCTCGACCGTTGGTTCTCTGACTCGCAAGGACAATGGGCTACCGCGCGATCATCTTGGTCCGACAACTCCGGAACCTACTGGGCCATGAAGGCGAGCAACCTCACTGGTCACCAAACTCACGGCGATCTTGACATCGGAGACTTTGTTCTTGACGCAATGGGTCAAAGATGGGCAGGAGAGCTCGGTTCCGGTCAATATCTTTCCGATGGGTACTTTTCGTCCGAAGCGCAGAACTCGGAACGATGGTTGTATTACCGAAAGCGTACCGAAGGTCAAAACACTCTCTTGATCGACGAGCAGAATCAGAATGTCGACGCTGCCCCTACCGGAAACTGGGACTCCACTGGTACCGCTCAGGGTGCTGCGCCGTCATTGACCATTGCTACCGATGACACGGCTTATTTCTGGACCGACATGAGTACCGCGTACAACTAGTGAGTGCTGCCTACACAAAGGCTCATAAGAGTAAGAATCAAAGCTGATCGTCTCCGCAGCACGGTCAAGCGAGGCATCCGTTTCCTCAACGGCCGAAAGCAAATCCTCTTGCAAGACGATGTCACTTCGGTCCCTCAGCTCGAGTGGCGCATGCACACCAACGCCACCGTCACATTGAACGGTGCCAACGCGACACTCAGTCTTGGTGGTGAGACCCTTGTAGCAAGTATCTTGCAAGGGCCGGATGGCGCCACCTTCAACACCTCTTCCGCTGTCAGATTCGCCGACGACCCCACCCTCCCTACCGGCTCAGAAGACGCAGATCAACCGAATGACGGCGTGACTGTCCTCACCATCACTGCCGCTACCGGCGGAACTTTCAGTCTGCAAGTGCTTTTCACCCCTCAATGGGGAAGCAACTTCACCGCATTGTCGTCCGTCAACAATGTAGCGCTCGACGACTGGAGTTTGACCAGTCATTGAGAGGGATACAGAATCATGGATCAAGGATATATATATCGGGACTAAAGTGTCCTCTTTCGTTTCTCTCTACTTTACCACGCACACTCTTTCACAGCAACACTTCACGAACATTCTAACGACGTGCACGCGTGCGGCAGTATCTAGTCACCTTCCCTCTATCGTACAGTAACGAATGAATATTGATGGACTATGAATCATTTTTGCGGAACCAGCAGTTGTGAGATGCGGAGAAATCGCCTCCACTCCGGCTATCGTTGTCATCCACGTTGTTTCTTCAAGCCAAAACAATG
>JALPBZ010000202.1:0-32891 GCA_026538355.1 Cryptococcus sp. GC_Crypt_5
GAACTGTGCGGATTCGTGAGTGCCCCCCTTAATGTCCTTTATCAAGCGGTCAGCACGCGACGCACTGTTGGGAAACATTATTGTTGTGATATGGGTCATCTTCCGTCAAACAATAAGCAGATCTTCACCCAGTCTACGTCGGAGAGCGCAGCAAACGGATATATCGCGCATCGTACCATATACCGAGACCAGCACGAGCATGCTGACACGTCAACTGTGATTCACTTTATTCTGATGTAGGTCGACACTCTCCTTGCACAGTTGGAAACGCGCTTCGACGAGATGAGCGAGCAGGTCCTGTGAGTGCCTTCTGAAGCGATTCTCAATCATGATTGCCGACTGCTAACGAGCCCTTCTTCCTGTAGAGGCCGAAGTGAGTTGATGATGCTATCACTATCATACCATCCAGATCCGGCTCGCCGGCGCATATCACTCTGTCCAGCAAGAAATTGCGAGATAGACGTATACTGATACATGTTGACGCGCAGTGAACGAAATGTCATCAAGGATCGACACGCTGGAGAACTCGATACAGGATCTGATGCATGGTGGGATCGACGCGCCATTGACGCCTACTCCTGCGCCAACCCAGGCTGTAGGGGGGAAACGATAGTACGATAGTACGACACTCCGCCTTCCACGCGTTTGGTCGATCTCATCAGACTGGTCCATGGCCCGTAGAGTTCAACGAGCTGCGAGCACTCGGCTCAGACTTTCCCGAGGCGTTGATTAGAAACGGGAGGTCAGTTGGGTATGGACATAACGGTATAATGCAGGTGTCATGGGTATGCACGACGAGGACGAGGCGGCCATATGATATGGGTAGCGTGTTGTACAGTATATCCAATCGGTTCTTTGTCTATATTGCGACAGATGATATGTACATCAAGTATCCCAAGTGCGTCATTGCGTCTTCGCGGATCGTCCATCTAGCCGACAATAATAACGACTGGTCTCGACATCCCTCGACCTCCCTTGACTTCTCTCGGCTTCTCTTGACGATGTTCGTCCAAAGTGAATCAACCCTTCCTGTCCTCATTCACGATCTCAGCGGTACTCGGCATCACGTCGGCGTCGGTATCCCGGCAGCGCGACGGTGGCGCAAGCGTATACGAATGAGACGAAAGACTTGAAGATGAGGAACAAGTGATTTGTTGAGGGAACAAATTTCCACGCTCAGACTGGTGGATGAGGATCGTACTCTTCGAACAGGCTTGGCCCGTTATGATCCCCATGGTGCCCGACCTGATCGACATACTACTCTCACTCTCATTCTCTATATCGTTCTCGTTCTCGCCTTCTCCGGTGTAGCCGACTACGTCGCTCGGCACCGCGCTCGCTTTTGACTGTCTTTGTCTTGGCGATACGTACGTCAGGTGTCTTCCTGAAATCAATTCGAGACTCGCCGGACCCAGGGTCATATGCTGTTCCGTCCGATCCAGCGCCCACGAGACGGGGATGTGGGAAGTGTACGCCTCGTCTGCGATGAGCGTACAACTCTCCGTTAGTCTCGCGTCTCGCTTGCTTCTTCGGCGATGTACCGTCTTCGACGAGTCATGTGGATGCAGGAGAGCGGGCACACTCACGAGAAGCCCGCAGCAGATAATGTATCAACTCTTGCGTCGCTGGGGCGGAGAGACCGATATTCGGGCGCGGGAAGAGCTCGGAATAACGATAGGTCTTCGTCGGCTCCCCGTTCTTGTCTGACGCTTCGTATAGTGTTAGAGCGGTGGGACTGTCTGAGACAGGATCAGAATTCTGATCGACCATCAGCAATTGGTGCGCCGAGCTAGGAGCTGAGACTTGCTCGCGCATCGCGCTGCAGGACGGTATCTGGATCTGGATTGAAGACACGCTTCGCAGTCTACTACCACTGTGATGCCGGATGGAATGAGCGGGAGTCGCTATAGCCAAGTGCGATATTCAACGAGAGTAAGCTCAGGTCGTTGTGGACGGTGAATCGTAACGGTTAGTGCTCGTTGCGAGTGGGATGCGAAGCGCGCTGCTTCAGTGTCTCCTTGGCATCACATCTGCGCGACTTTGGCATGATGCCATGCAGTACATGCAGGATAGAATTATGATGATGGTACAACTAGAAGCAAGTCAGCATCTTGTCTTCCCACGAAGCAGCGAAGCAGAGAAGCAGAGAAGGAAAGGAAAGGTGCGAGTGTGAACTCACCATTGTATATGATACAGCCAACGATGATGCGATGTTTGATGTATGTTAATGCGTGCTCAGTCCCACGATCGCTTCGTCGATCTCACACTTCCTTTCTCCATCCGCATCAGCTTTCGCTCTCGATTCCCGTACGTCACGAGAATGTGGGATCGACACTTGAGCATCCACCTTCGACCTTCGAACCACAGCGTATCGTATCCGAGGCTCAATCCTCGTATTCCCCTCGTTCGCCTCCGCCATCGAGATCCTGGTCGTCCTCCTCCTCCTCCTGCCGCGGTTCGAGGCCCTGCATGATGCCCATCGCTTTGACGAGGAACGGTTTGAGCTCGCTCAACTCCAGCGGGGTGAGATTCGTCACCTACCAAACGATCACCAAACAAACACGTCAGCTTTGCATAAGCAGCTTACGAAGGAGATGAGGAGACGCAACGTACCTGGAGGTAACTCCCGCGCATGACTCCTTCGCTCTGCAGACCTAGTCGGATCTTGGCTTGTCGTACTTCCCGCAAGTCCTTTAGGAGAGATCGCAGCATCGCCGGCTGTTGCAGGTCATCCGACGCGCTGTGACCTGCATCAGTAACTGCTACGAAACAGACAGTGATGTCACGGAAGACGAGAGAGCTCACACATCCAATAGCACCTTGCTCGTCTCGATGAATCGGCGGGGTAATGGCTCGAACCCCTCTGCATTCTCCTTTTCCTCCTTTAGTAGCGCTACCAATGAATCTGTCCGCCAGAGCACACATGTCAGCGGTAGTATCACGTATGAGATAGGGGGTTACTTGCCTGTGCTGAGCCACGGAGGCGATACTATCCGACATTTCCGTTTGCGTTTCAACGACAGTGCCAGCCATAAGGGGACAGAGCACGCTGAGGGCGGTTGAAAAGGTCCATAGATGCCCTAAAGACGATATCATACCATGCGCACATCAGTAAACGCTGAGTCGCACATTTCTTATGAAATGAGAAGTGTTTGCTCACACCTAGTAATCGTACTCTTGTCATGGAGAATAAGGGGACGATATCAATGACTTCCTGCTCGGCGATGAATGTGAGCTCGTCGGGGGTCAGCCCCGGTTGCAGTGTTTTCGGAAGGGCCATCTCGCGGCTCGGCTCGGTCTCGGGCTCGTAATCGTCTCGCGCTGCCTGACGGTGAGAGCTATCACGTCACTGTCGATGTTATGCAAGCTATATGAGCAACAATCATTCGCTGGTACAGACAGATCTACGCGCGCGTGCTGCTACAGTACCTTAGGAGTACCGCTGTGCCACGCGGCGAATAATCGAAATCAGGTCACGTGTCTTACACCTGGTATAAAGCTACTAGCAGTAAGGCCGCGCCTTTTCCCGCGCAGCATTCGTGCGTCGTGCTTCGTGCAGCATCCCCATTCCAGATCCATTAAACCCCTATCTCCTCACTATCTGACTACCCGGATCCACTTCACAAACACGCACGAAAATCCCCTCACTGGTCCATCGCGCCATCTAGGTCATACGGGAGCAGCAAGTCTGACGGTGCACTGTCCACAGCGAGAAGTCGGTATCGCCCAGGGATAGATAGCGACGCGCCGGCTCGGAAGCTTTCTTGACATCTCGTTGGCTGCATGTCGAGTACCAGTCTTGTGATATCATAATTGTCCATCGCTCGAAGATAGTAACGGGGGCGAATACCATACACATACCTAAACGAAATGCTGCGAGAGGTCAAGCTTGGTCTTGACGACCGGCAAGGGAAGCCTGGTACTTACTATGGTGAGTCGTGTCATCTGATAGGGGCTACATCGATGCAATGAGCCCGTGCCGCTATCATGTTGGTTTTGAGCTGACTCGTCCGATGCGTACACGCAGGCGTATCACAGCGGATATGGTTATTGATAACCCTTGTCGTCGGCCTCTTCACCTTTTCTCGCGTCCTCTTCCGTAAGCACTATCTCATCCTCCTACCGGCCGCCGCAGTGAAGCTAAATAATATCACTCCAGCATCATCCGACCCTCTATCGCCATACGCAACATCGGGCAACCTCCTGACTCCCAAGGATTACTTGAACGCCTCGGCAGCAGATCCCGCCCCTTTTGAATTCTGCCCTGCTTTCGGACCTGGTGACCATATCGCTGAGAAACGGGGACAGTGGGGATTACTGCGAAGTCGCTTGCACATGGGAAGCGGAGCGAGGATCCAGCGCGTCGTGCAAAAGGCAATGGCAGGTTTGCCTGTCACTATCAGTGTCCTCGGAGGCTCAGGTGAATTTTCATCCTCCTATCGTGACTAGATCACTCCGAAAATGCGCTCACACTGCTATAGTATCCGCATGCCATGGAGCGGGAGACGATCCTGTATCTGGCCGATGCTACCCTGCAAAATTCTTCGAGTGGTGGAATTCCGTCTTCCCTCATCCCGCATCCGAATTGACCAATGGCGCCGCCCGTCGAACCGACTCGGCGTATTTCGCCTACTGCTCAATGCACCATCTACCAGATCAGACTGATCTGGTCATCCTCGAATTCGACGCATCAGACCCCAAGTAAGCTGTCGTCAACCAGATTCCCTTTCTGAGAAGACATAAGCTGACAGTGAGCACCAAGCGACCCTCAATGGCTCACGCACTTCGAGCTTCTTGTCCGTTCCATTCTGGTCAGACCTGATCAGCCGGCAGTCATCATCCTCGGTCACTTCTCCCCTCAAATCCAAGCTCAGAATGGCTTCGCTGGACCCGAGCTGCTGCATACTATCGTTGCTCAGTTCTACGATGTTCCTCATATCAGGTCAGTCTCGGTCGTACAGGCCATTACGAGATAAGTCAAGCTGACAATCGATTGCGCAGTGCCAAGGGAATACTTTACCAAGACTACCTGGCCGATCCTGAACAGGCGCGGGGGATGTTCTTCGTTGACCCCGTACTGGCCAACGTGAACGGACACGAACTCATCGCGGATCTGCTCATCTCTTATATGCAAAGCCAGATTTGCGCAGGTTGGGCAGCGACAATGGGCCACGCCTTCGATGTGCCCTACATGGGGGCACCCGCGGTAGATCCCGAATCAGGCGCAAGCGGGTTGATGGCTGGCAAGGCTGATGCGAGCGCCTCCCAAGAGGAGCTCGAGGCAGAGGGCGGCGGCCTGGCGGCGAAAATGCGCGCGATCCGCGTTCCGCATGCGATGCTCCCGGACAAACCCAGCGACATTCTTCGTTTCCGAGAAGTTGCCCCATTCTGCGTCTCCGCAAACGATTTAATCAACCCGTTACCGCCAAGCTTGTTCTTCGGTTCTGGATGGCATGCCCACCATCCATCCAAGGGTGCTGCTCAAGAGGAGAAGCACTACTGGTATGCCGACATTGCTGGAAGCAAGTTCCGCGTTCCAGTCAAGATCGGTGCCGGGGAGGTCGCGATTTACTACTTGCAGTGCGTTGCCCATCTCGTGTCCTCACTATGTAAACTAACGTGCATTTTCCATCAGAAACCCCGAAGATAGACCGCTAGGCCGTGCAGCATGCTGGGTCGACGACAACGTATATGGCGCGGTAGAGTTAAGCGGTATCTCTGATGTGCACGACACGACACCGACGTGAGTCCCCGCTCGTTCTTTGCTCGTTCATCGTGATTGACCCACATATCATGTATCTGCAGTTTGACCGTTATCGACTCAGGCGTCGCCGCGGGTGACCATTACGTGAGTCGTTGCTTTATTCTGTCCGAATCACGTCCGCTGACACCCGCGTCAGGTCGAATGCAACTTACTCGGCAATGAAGGCGAGACCACAGCACCATTCAAAGTGCTCGGCATGTGAGTGATCATGCCATATTGTTCACGCTCGACTGGCTTACACTCGTCCAACGTAGTTTCGGCACATAAGTGTACCCATTCCACCTGCTGGCATCATACAAAACATCCAATACACTCAATATACCCACCGCGTCGTGTCGCCGTTCTCTGCGAGGGAATGAGGACCGCGCGTACCTAGAACATTTTCCGGGTTCACAAGTAGAATACCCAGATCGTAGATAGCCTTTTCGCCGTGTCAACGCGGGATGCGACGATGATATCTCAAGCACTCCTTGCGCGGAGCTGTAGTGCGAGTCTTACTGAAAGCATCAATGTAGTATAAACAAATACATCAGGCTCATTTATGCTGCTGCTACCGATCGACCAGACTAGCTCCCGTACCGCTGAATCACCAAAGCCGACTGAATCGGTTCTCGCCGCTCAAGCGCCAACTTCTATAGGTGGATGAGGTGCGTCGACCATCGTCTCCTTTGGTGATGCCTCGATGGCACCGATGGGGTCTGCCTCCTTGACGTCGAATTTGTGGATACCGTCCTTGTCAATGAGGATGCAGTTGAACTCGAATTTGATCGTGAGACCTGATCAGGTATCAGCGTGCCAGTCCTCACAACAATAAATGGAAGGGATATCGGTCACTCACGCTTCTCCACCTCGTTGACGCACTTCTTGAGGACGTCGACGGCCTCTCGCCTCTCGATACCCTCATACCACCACTTATCCATCGTACTGAGCGCCACGTACACGCCCATGCCATGTGCAGCGTAGGGCACCACGGCTTTGGTGCCTAGGTAATCGATCCAGTACAAGTGGGGGATGGAGGTCGTGGTGTCGTAGCCTGCCAACAGCAGGTTGACGGCATAGGGTTTTCGCGATCTCAGCGATTCGGCGAGCGTGCGTCGCACCCATGCTGAGCCCGCGGGCGGGAGGAGGGGGAAGTGGTTTCTGCAACAGCCAGACGAGCATCACACTGTCAGCTACTCTGCCGTATACCGTAAAACGATTAAGAGTGATCAGGAAGAGTAAGTAGGACGCACCGGATATGGTACAGCCTCAAGTTGCGCTCAATGTACTCTGCGAAATTGTTTGTATCTCCCGGCTCCCCACCGTAGGCCATGGCGAGATGTGGTCCCAGAGCCTTGATTTTGTTTTCGTCGGATTTCATGCGGACGATGGATCGTCCTGCCGACGTGTCCGCGGCGAGGATGACAAAGTCCTTGCCTACAATCATATCATATCTACATCAGCCTGATGTACTATCGCGCAAGCAATGTACGTGATGTGCTCGTACTCACCGGTGATGCCGAAGGAGCACTCCATGATGATCGGTCAGCGATGAGGTGTTGTCAAGTGCGAGAAGTAGCGAGCAGCGAGGAGCGAGCAGGGGATCGAAAATCAGCGAGTGTTGAGGTCAGCTGAGGCTCGGTGATAACTATTGGATATGTTGTGCAGTTGCAGAGTCGCTATAGACGGTGAAGTGATGGTCAACCATGTCCTTTGTGTGGAGGAACGACCAACGAACGCACTTGCGCGTCTGTCATACACTGCCACTTTAAATGAGGGTGAGAAACAAATTACGTCAGCTTCCACGCGATGTCATTGTGGCCAGCGCGACCATATATTGTTGCAGAGTTAGAATGCATGACTTGACATGTTGTCACTTTGTCTTGCTGGCGCATCCATATAGTCGCAAGAATCCAACCACCTCCGGCAGCAGGCGGGCAGGAGCATCTCACATTCTCTCAACCACTCCACCAACCCTCTTGTGGTAGTCGCCCAACATGGCTAGTCCGGACTCACCGACCGACCTCCCCCCGCTCATCCTCCTCCAACAGGAGATCCAAACCATAACCTCGTCCATGAGGCGGAATCAGCGTTGGGCCTCTACTTCTTCCTCAGCTTACACATCTTCCACCGGAGCACTACCATCTTCGTTCCGCGCCGGCAAGAAGTCTCGAGATGGATTGGGCAGACCCGGCAGTGGGCGTGGGAGGGGGAGCGGGGATGGTGATGATGAAGGGGATTTAATGGTTGGGTTCATTGAGCTTCGAAGGAGCTTAAGTGGAACGAAGGGTAAGCTGACTGTATGGCATGTCTGAATGCTGCTCAAGCTGATCACCGCGTGGTGTTATTAACAGATATCACCGCGCTCTCCCCGCTCGAGATCTGCGCGCCTTTCCTCGCTCTCATTCGGTCGCCGCCTACCTCTGGGCCCATCACAGCACTTGCCCTCACTTCACTCCACGCCCTGATCCTCTCCGTATTCCCCTTATATCTCACTCCATCCCCAACTCAATCCACTCCTTCTACACCGCTCCAAATAGCTTTATCGCACATCACGTCCGCGTGTCAGAACTGTCGATATCCCAGCTCCTCGCCTCAGCAAGACGAGCTCGTCTTGCTCCGTTTACTCCGAGTGATCGAAGCGCTCGTCGCTCCTATCCCGGTGCCCTTAGGCGAACCTGGTTCTAGCTCGACAACGAGCCATGGAATCGGCAATCTTTTGGATCACATGAGCGATGAGAGCGTTTGCGAGCTGCTCGAAGTTGGCCTCGGCATGCTGGCTCGTGCTAGATTAGGAGAAGGACCGAGGAGTGCGGCCCAGAACGCCGTCCAGGCGATTGTCAGAGCATCGTTCAGAAGGCTCAGGGGCCTCAGACAGGAAGATGTGGACAGGTTGTCTCACTCCCCAAGGGAACCGCAAGTAGCGACTGCCATTGAAGCACCGGTGCAGGGGGAAGATCCTTCGCCCCGCGCCGATGTTGAGATCAATGTGCAGAGCGAGGTTCCGTCGGCGCCACCAGGTCAGTCGCACTATGAACGATGACTTCATCTCTTGTGGAGCCGCACAATATCGCTGACATATCACTCAGCAGTTGCAGAGCCAAACGCGCCCCTGTTCACCCCATATGGTCTACCGACAATCCTCGAACTACTGCGGGTGCTCATAGCGCTGCTGAACCCGTCAGACCAGGCGCATACCGATACGATGCGACTCTCCGCGCTGGCAATCCTCAATACATCCTTGGAAGTGGGAGGAGCGAGCTTGGGCAATTGGCCAGAACTGAGAGAGGGCGTGCGAGACGAGGGATGCCGGTATCTGTTCCAGGTAAAGTCCTTTGCCTTTTTCTGGCGAAACGATCAGCTGACTCTTCTCGTTGTAGCTCACTCGATCTGATTCGCCGCTATTGCTAGCCCAATCATTGCGGACCACCTCGACTTTATTCTCCACCTTATTACCTCACCTCAAACTCCAGCTGGAGCTATTCTTATCGTACCTGATAGACCGACTTACTCCGCCCAATCCAGCACCACTGCCTACTCATCTGCTGCATTCTCGCCCAGACGGTAGTTCCCGTCCAAGCACACCGTCCCTTGGTAGTGGATCCAAGGGCGATGGGAGAGCCACTCCCGTCAATGGTGATGCGTCTTCAGCTGTGCTACAAGATCCTGCAACATCATCAACACCTCGCCCTCTTAGCATGTTGCCGCCTGTGCCGAACGAGACCAAAGACTTGATGTTGGAAACACTGACTCAAATCGCATCACGGCCAAGCTTCATGGTGGACTGCTGGGTGAATTTCGATTGCTCAACGGAGAGCGAGGATATTTTCGAGCGCTTGATTGCGTTCTTGACTCGCGGTGTCTACCCTACTGGTCCCCCAAAGGCGGATGGTTCTTCGTCCTTGTTCGAAGGACTCGATAACGCCCAGCGTTTATCCCTGGAGGTCCTGCTGTCGTTCGTCAGCTCCATGGCCGATCGCTTAGAAGAAGGAGATGAGGCATGGCCGGCTGACACCGCGCCGGAGTACGCCACGTTGGTGGGAAGGAAATCGCGAAAAGGGGTGCTATTAGCTGGTGCTGCCAAATTCAACGCAAAGCCCAAGCAAGGTATTGCTTTCCTCGAACAAGAGGGCATCATCGCTCCGGATCCCAACGGTGCTGGCACAGACGAGGACAAGCGGAATATCGCCATCGCCAAATTCTTGAGGAACTCGACCAGACTGGACAAGAAACTCCTGGGAGAGTTCATCTCTCGGCCGGATCAACTGGGTCTGTTGAAGGCGTTTATCGGGCTTTTCGACTTTAAAGGGGTAAGCCCCATCCTTGTGATCCGTCATGGTTTCGTATTGACTGTGCTGTAGAAATCGGTTGCCGACGCTATGAGAGAGCTGTTAGAGACATTCCGTCTCCCGGGTGAAGCGCAGCCCATCGCACGAATCACGGAGACCTTCGCCGAGCACTTTTTCTCCTTTGCGCCAGGTTCGTCCGCTCTTTTGGCGTTGCTCTCAGTCTTGAGTCTGACCATCTTTCTTCTCTTCTGCAGCGGACATCGCGGATCAAGATGCTGTTTACATCTTGTCATACTCGGTTATCATGCTGAATACCGACCTTCACAATCCGCAAAACAGGGTGAGGATATATCATAAAGATGTTCTAGAGAAGTGCACTGACCGGTACCGCAGAAACGAATGACGATCGACGACTATCGAAAAAACTTGCGAGGCGTCAACGGCGGCAAAGACTTTGATCCTGACTATCTCGCCTCTATTCACGAATCGCTTAAGAAGAAGGAGATCATCCTGCCTGAAGAGCATGCCGGTCAGCATGGTTTTGAGTATGCGTGGAAGAGCCTGATGCAGAGGTCGCGCACTGCTGGTGAGCTGCCAGCTCACCTAAAGGGTTGCACCAGCTGACGTAGCGCTCAAGGTCCAATGGTGATCTGCAACACATCCGCTTTCGATGAGCAAATGTTCCAGCTGGCATGGCGACCTCTAATCTCGTCCATTGCGTACGCATTCACCATGTCGGCTCAGGACGAGCACGTTATACAGAAAGCAATAACTGGCTTCCGGCAGTGTGCCTTCCTCGCTGGACATTTCCAGCTCCTCGAGGTCTTCGACACCATCGTTCAGTCGTTATCAGGCGCTACTGGTCTGCTCGACGATGCAGACGACGCGCATCACTCGGCCAATTATCCCGTAGTCGAGAAGGAAAATCAATCTGTGACTGTATCGCCGTTGTCAATCCGATTCGGACAAAGCTATCGCAGTCAGCTTGCAACCGTCGTTCTCTTCACCATCGCCAACGGTAATGGTAACGCCATACGTGAAGGCTGGTTGGCAATATTCGAAATGTTCCAAACTCTGTTCCTTCACTCCCTCCTTCCTGCGCCAATGTTGCAGATGGAAGACTTCCTCGCGGGGACCACTACAATCCCAATGAAGGCTGCTGCACCCGCTCCCGCGCCAGACAGGAGGCCAGAAGGAGGCCTGCTCTCCACACTCTCATCGTATCTCCTGAGCCCGTATGGTACCAGCGGTGAGGCGATGGTAGTGGAGACAAGCGATGAGGACGTTGAGAACACCCTCGTAGCTGTCGACTGCTTGTCGTCGTGCAAGCTGGAGGAGCTGTATGCTGAGATCCTGTGAGTGATACATTCTTGTCCGTACACGGAATCGAGGCTGACGCCGCTGGGTGGGTAGGAGCCTGAACGTGGAGGCGTTGCTTCCAGCTTTACAAGCCATCCGTACTTTGGCGGAAAACAGGACGACACTAAAGTTGCAAGAGCGCTCCGAGGCGCGTAGCGAGACGGGCTCACCAATCTTTGCTCGCTTTGAGGGTCAATTGCCATATGACCCCGCGTGCGTATTCCTTCTCGAGATGATGGTCAGTCTGGCTAGTCGGAGCAAGCAGAACATATCAGAGACATGGTAAGTAATCAATTACCGTTCGTAAACGTATCGAAAGTGGCTAAGATCTCTGATAGGCCGATCATCTTCGAGTACATCTCTGCGTTGCTGTCGTCGGCGCAGTCGTACAGCGTATTGTTGATCGAGCGGGCCGTTGTCGGCCTGCTTCGCCTCTGCTTGATTGTTTCCGAGACCGTGAGTATTACGATTATCGCCAGTAACTCTAGTGGCTGATCCTCGATGTTAGCCTGAATTGCGAGACCAGCTATATATCGCCCTCGACGTCTTGCGCAGTCTGCCCTCTACAGTGCTCAATGCCGTCTCTGAGCAGCTCATGGCCGGTGTCGCGCGCATCTTGGAGAAGGACACAACAGTCGTTCAATCGCAAACGGAATGGAACCTTGTCATCGCCCTGTTCCGCGCTACTGTGGCTCATCCCGAAGCTGGAAAAGTCACCTTGGCGATCGTACAGAAGATGGCTACGTCTTCTGGCGGAACGGGTAAACCCGGGCTCACTTCCGATAACTTTGCTGGCGTCGTGGCGCTGTTGGACGAATTTGCTACCGCTGCTGGGGCGGCGGCGGCAGGGCGGCTGCAGCAGAACAGGCGATCGTCTGTCGGACCTCAGACCAGCTTGTAAGTGTCTCATAATGTGCTCGAGGATACGTCACTCGTACTGACATGAAGCGCAGGGGTCCTACTGTCGAAAGAGGTCTGACTGCGTTAGACTCGTTGTACGAGCTGCGCAACGTCATTCCGGGGCTCATGTCTGCAAGTGGTCTCAACGAGCATGATGGTGAGTGCAAACTTCGATATTTAGACACATCAGCTATCTGATAGTCGTCATCCAGCATTTACGACATTCTGGCTTCCGCCTTTACTGGTGATCGGGAAACAATGCGTGAACGGGTGTCGCGAGATTCGACAGCGAGCAATCTCGTATCTACAACGACTCCTCTTGTCGCCTCAACTACTGTCTGGAGACGAGTCGACTCTGCCGACGATATTCGACCGAGTCCTATTCCCTGTCCTGGAGGAACTGCTCAAGCCGCAAGTGTACGAGCGGGATCCGCACGGAATGGCAGAAACGCGATTGAAGGCTGCTACGCTCCTGTGCAAGATCTTCTTGCAGTACGTCGTGAGGCTGGTCGAGAGCGGGAAAGCCGTGGCGGGCCTATTTGTCAAAGTGCTTGATAAACTGGAAAGATTCATGCGCGGCGAAAGGGATTTGCTCGTGAGTCACCTGTCATTCCTCGATTCAAGCAACTCGAAGCTGGAAGCTAGAGCTGATTCGATCAACGTGATATGCAGAACGAAGCGGGCGAATCACTCAAGAACGTCGTGCTGGTCATGCACTCGTCAAACCTTCTCCTGCCGCCTCCAGCGACCGGGGGCCAAGACGCGCGCACGCCCGAGCAAAAAGATCTATGGGCCCAATCTGCAGATAGGATAGAACGCGTCTTGCCGGGCTTCTTGAATGAGACTATCCCTGCGCAATCTGCGCAGTCTGCTCCAGCTGGAGCAGCGGCTGGAGCTGCAGGCCAGCCTCAGGTTTAGAGGGGAATCAGTGCTGCAAGAGTGGGACGGTGGGAAGGTGGACGGTCAGCGGTCTGCGGTGCACAGTAGCGGAAATAGAGTTGTAGCTGCCATCTCTGATGTGGACATATGCATGCATAGACATTCAAACCGACAAGCGGCACGTTTGTTTTCAGAAACGTGTTGTGCGGATTGTCTCCGCAGCTGTGTGACGCTCTGTGTGTCATTCTGTCAGCCGGTGCTCTGCCAAGACGTCCTCGGACAAGAATGTGAAATGACCGGTCGCGCTTCAGCATCATGTCGAGGTCATTCCCATTGATGTACAGGATTAGAGAAAGCCAGCAAAGGTACTGCTCCTTGATGCGAGCGAACGTGGCGTTGTACGATATACATGAGTTATCAAGAGATGTAGGATGCAAACAGGACCTATGGATTGAGGCAGTACAGAACAGAAAAATGTACACTGTTCAAGCTGCTCCGAAGTCCCGACGGTTGTCGCGCTTAGCTGACGAGCGCATTGACGGTATCGCCCCCGTGGTTCTTGTTGAAGTTTGCGAGCGTCTGCATCTCCTGGTTCCCCTCGTGGGTCATCTGTGCGTCAAATCACGTTGATCAGCCAAGAAGGTAAAGGCCACTTGTAACTTGTAAAGCGGGATGAAGCGCAGACTCACATCGCTCACGCCGTTCCCAGCGCCCGAGACGGCTTTGCCCTGCTTATCGACGAGGTTGCCGGTATTGGCCAGCAGAGTCGAAGGGTAGACTTGGTTATTGGTGTTCTTCGTCTCCGAGTTGGCTTGCGAGTGGCCGTGGTCCTTGTCTTTCGACGAGGTCGAAGTCGACGATGACGAGGATTTGGGGTTGGGCTTGGCACGGGTCTTCAAGTCCGATTGGACCGTCTTCTCGTCCCCCTTGAGAGACTTCATCAAGTCCTTGTTATCCTTCTTCCCCTCATCCGCAGCTTTGCCCTCGGCCTTCTTCATGGCGGCCATGTCGTTCTTCATGTCCGCAGAAGCAGGCGCAGCGCGCTGCTTGAGATCCGACTGCGTCTGGGATTGAGTCTTTTGCTCGTCCCCCTTGAACGCCTTGGCCAGTCCTTCACCGTCCTTCTTACCCTCGGCCTGAGACGCTTTGGCGTCTTGGTCGTACTTGTGCTTTGAGTCGTCGCCGTCGCGGTCGCCGTCGTACTTGTACGCCGAGGGCGCAGGCGCAGGCGCAGAAAATGCTGGCGCAGACGGGAATGTGGTCCCGGATGGTACGGGCAGAGTCAATGACGGCGAAGGCATATCGCGGCCTTGGAGATCGTGCTGCACGATCGCGCCGTCTGTCGCCAGGTGCTTGGCGAGCTCCGTCTGTCCCTCGGTGTTGAGCATGTTGGCCTGCAGTAGTCAATTAGCCATTGTGTATCAGTCCAAAAAACGTAAATGGGACGTACACCAGCAGTGGCCGCGTGGCCTTCTTGCTTGCCTACGCTACCCTCGCTTTGGTTGGCCGTACCATAAACAGCATCGTTTGTAGCCTCTGCGTCCACGAACACGACACGTGTGCATCAGTTCATCGTCGACAGATGCGTACTGTGGTGCGCGAAGGACACTGCTGTACTCACTGCACTGGGTATTGTGGACGTCGCAATCCTGGTGGAAGTTCTTGGGCGTATCGACAGTCGCGAGTTGATGGTCGACGTTATTGCTGTTGGTCTGCAGACTGGCAGGAGCGGCGAGAACGGCAGAGCCGGCAAGGACGAGAGTAGCGAGGACGGCAGTGGCGCGCATCTTGTCTTCTTTGGCTTGTTGGGTTGGGCTGTTGGGTGGTAGCTTGGTAGACTGGGAGCTGGGAAGCTAGAGTGGAGAGTAGTGGTGCTGGTGTTTGGAGTAGTAGGAGTGGTACGGGATCGTAAGCTGGTCGTTAGGTCGTAAGAGATCGTTAGAGGATCTGAAGCTGAGTAGAGGAGTGCGGATGAGTGAGTTGGTGAGGGGTTAGTAGCGAGTGGGACGTAGCCATATATATAGGCCAGTGTTCCAGAGGTACTCCGGACGGTTGATCGGCTGGACTGCGGTGGCATGTGCTCAGCCGGCCGGTCTGGGAGCTATGGGCTGAGCCCTGGTCGATGAGTGAGTGGGAAAGAGGTAAGACATGGCTGTGAGTCAGTCATGGACGAAGTCAGAATAACACGTTTGACGAGAAATGAGTCCAATATAGCAGCCGCATTCGTGGAACGGTGCATACTCCGCATTCACTGCCGTTCTAAATTTCTATTGTCTACACACCGACCTTTGTTCATGTCTTCATGTCTTACTTAGAACGCTGCGAATATCGGGGGCTGAGTCAGCACAATTGAAGAAAGCAGTGGTGAGATGAGACGGTGAATCATGTCTCACCCGACTCCAATAACCAGCCACCGTCAATGACCAGCTCTGCGCCAGTGATGTATTGGTTCTGTGAACGCGTAGCGCCATACGTCAGTCTCGAGACCTCGTTGATAGCCATACTTGGAACTGACCGTTACGAGACCGAAGATCGCTTGGGCGTAGTCCACCGCATTGCCAGGTCGGCGAAATGGCGTGCCGTACTTCTGGTAGAACTGTTCCCCCTTTGCAGGATCAGAGTAGTCGTCGTCCTTCAACGACATTCCCTGCGAACGACGAACGAAGAAGACCGTGGATACTCAGCAATAATTGCGGTGAGCAATCAGAACGCTCGGAATTTACGCACCGACGGGAAGTAGCCGGGCGCGATGGTGTTGACTCGTACGCCAAGCTTTCTGCGGGCGAACTCGGTCGCGAGCTGATGGGAGAGGGAGATAGTGGCGGCCCTGCAGTGTGCGTCGCGCGTGAGTGAGATTGAATCATTTCCTAGCTGATATAATTGCTGAGGGCACGGAAGAGGAGTCAAGAGACGATATCCGACTCACTTGCCCGCGTTGTAGTTGAATTGACCGCGCTGGGACGTCACGGTGATCCCGCTGATAGAAGAGATATTGATGATGTTTCCTGGCTCAGAGAGCCCTCCGACTGTCTTGGCGGCTGCGAGCAGGGGGAGGAAAGCGAATGCCATGAAATAGTACGAAGCAGTGTTGATTCGATAAGTATCGAGCCTGCGGAGCCAAGACGATATTTGAGTCACTTGCTTTGAATTCAATGCCCGTGGGAGAGGGGAGCTGAGCTGCGCGAGGACATACCAGTTGTCGAACGATTCGTCTTCGAACATCTTTTCCGAAAGGCCCTCGGGCGTCTGCTCCGCTTCGTCAATCTGGGGACAAGCGAGCGAGACTCCGTGATCTGTAAGAACCAGCGAGTCAGCCAACTGCTTCCAATGAATTTCTGAGATCTCGTGGAGTACGCTATTGAGCTCACTGTTGATCAGGATGTTGACCCATTTCTCATCTGCCTCCACGGCTTTTCGGAGCTCTATCAGGGTGCATAGACAGTGAGCGTGTGAAGCTTGAATGTGCGCATGACCTGACGAGCAATGACCTACTCAGGATACCCTCTTTGGTGCTCACGTCAGCTTGGATAGGGATGATGGAACCGGGTCCGTCTTTGGGCGAAGCTTCCTTCACAGCTTGTTCGAGAGGCTCGAGTCTTCTGCCAGTAATGTACACTTTAGCCCCGTTCGCAGCGAGGGCGCCGGCAGTGACGAGCCCAAGACCCGTTCCGCCGCCGGTCACTGATATATCATCAGCCAAAGGTCAGCCAGAACATATACATATCTTGTCGCGACGATAAGTGAGTAATGACCGGTGACTAGTGACTGGTGACTAGTGACTGGTGACTAGTGACTGGTGACTGGCGACTTACCGATCGCTACCCAGCCTTTGACATCGAAGAGCTTCGCGACTGTCAGAGCGTCTGTGCCGAAAACGGCGTCACCCAAGGATCGTGCGCTGGCGGACATGATTTTGGTCGGTGTTGGATATCGGAATGTAAGTGGGAGAAGGAAGGAAGATTATGCATTCGCCCGCTGCTCAACTAGTCCAGTTATATAGCTTCAGCTATATGAGATCTGTCGTCGGACCATTTCTGTCTGGCGGGTAAACGGCTAAAGTTCAGGATCTTCACATGACGACGACATGACTTTTCGAAATACCTGAATCTCGGTCCTCGCCGCATATGCAGCAGTCACCGTGCAGATCAAACTACAAGCACTGATGGCCGGTGAGGTTCTCAAGTGAGGATTGATGCAGTCTGTACTTGTCGCGGGACCGCACAAGCCGAGTGGGTGGAAGGGTGTGCTCTCGTATCCATTGGCGATCGCAGAATCGTCTAAGTCGACTTTGCCGCTACAGTACACTGCAGCATCACGGAAACTGTGATATCGTAGTCGTCAGGCGTCTTTGGTTCGCGGTCCATCGTTTTGAGCGAGTCAATACACTGTTCTATTCACTATTCACATATATCCTGTCCCACCCTAGCAGATAGGCGGGTGACAGAGGCGGCGATCGAGATGTCATACTGTTACAACAAGCTATGTTGATCCGGCCAAATGCTGGAATTTGAGCTGAAAGTGATGATGCTGGATGCTGGAGACTGCTCCGATGGTCAGCGACACAAACCGGCAGAGAGGTATCAGCACTCACCAGATTGTTCTATGGAAAGGCAGGAAGCCGCATTATACTTGGAATAACGAACACTCGAAACTGACGCTGACACTCATGTCATGCGTCTTCGCAGATCCGCAATTTTCGTATCCAGTTCTGAGCCTTCTTTCAGCAGTTCCTGTCGTTCCTGCTCGATCCTGATGGGTAGCGATGACAGCAAGCAGACATCAGTAACAATCACAATGATAAGACTGCGATGCTTTGTGACCTCGTCTTTGATGAGCTTGTGCGGATGGTACTCACTGCACTATTCTGGCTCGCATTGCTCTTTCATGCGGCGCGGGTTTTGTAGAGGACTCGACGGCGGAAAGCTCGTCGGAGAGATAGTGTTCTTTCAGCGCTAGCCCGCCGTAGAAGGACACTGTAGACGAGACCGACATCAAGAGATGTATGAGTGATCAGTAGGGTTTACTTGACCGAAGCGGTAGTGAAGACTCGGGCTTACGCGGTACGACCACGACGACGGAGCCGAGGAGGATCTTGTTTGCTTGCGATAATTTCATGTTCCACATCGTAGCGTCTGTCTCGCCTGTATCGTCTGTGCAGTCGCGTGGATTAGAGCCGATGCACTGACCTGCTGAGCGTCAGAATAGGGATGGATGATAATAATGTTGTACTCCAGTGCAGTACCGAAAAACGCGTGCGGAGCGAAAATAACCTGAACACGCGAAAACACAATAATAACACACAATAACTGCACGAGTACACAGTTCATGTTGACGTCCTTTTCAACGAGCTTACTTGCTTTCCAATACAGTCGTCAATCCCTCTTCCCCTCCTCCTTCTCTCCTTCTCTCCTTCTCCGCCCCTCCTCTCGGCTCCGACTCCTCGTCGTGCTTCCTTCCTGCCAAAGTGATGGCATCGGCGCCGCGAGCAAAAGTTGGCCGGCCGGCTAACAGCACCAAAGAGGATCAACAACAACTTCTCGCTCCTCCTCTCCCGCGCGATGCGCTGCCTCACCCAGCAGAAGACCTCTCGGCAGACGATGATCTTCTCTCTTGGATCCTCGTCGACCAGCTGGGATGTATGCCCAATACCAAGCTGGGCGTGCATCCTCAGCAGGTTAAGTTTGTCGGACCGGTCTTCAAAACTGACGAGGTGTTGAATATCGTCAAAGAGGTGCGTTGAGTCATGGATCGGCAAGGTGCCCAAGCCAAATGCTAATCAGAGATGTCTCCATGCTCTCAGACGGTCACAAAAGGCAACATCCAAGCTGCCATGCAACGCCTGCAAGAGTGAGCAGCTTGCATGCATTTGCATTGCCATACTTACGTTCCCAGATTCCATCTCATAAAATCGCATCTCGAGGCGAAATTGACTGCTGCTCAGCGGGACCGGTTCATACAGTATGTCTGCAGGAGAGAGGACGTGGGATGATACTGACTTACGACGTAGACACATGAGACGATACCTCATCACCCTCCTGCCCAACTCGCGGATCGAAATTCATGCCACTTCGCGCTACTCATTTATCACTGGCCACCCAGAGCTAGCCGTCTTCGCTACACGGCCCCTGGAGTCTGGGATAATCATGGATGAGCTGCAAGGCAGTGTCGTTCCACTACCAGATCAATGGAGGGAAGAAATGGAAATTGGCGACGATTTCGCTGTTGAGGCAGCAGGCGAGGAAAGCGACTCCGAAAGTGACATGGACGATAACGAATCTGTGACATCTTCTGCTTTCCGTCGGGACAAGGGGAAGAGCAGAGAGGTCGATGGCAAGAGACAGGGCCAACGGCGAAGCGATAGGACAAAGCGACGAGACTTCAGCATCGTCTGGTCAGGTCTCAAGAGGTGCTATCAGCTCTTTCTCGGTCCAGCCAGGTTTCTGAATGTGAGCTGAGTAGCTTCCCTTTTTTCACAACGGGTGATTGACAACTTCGCAGCATGACTGCAATCCCAACGTCGAGCTTCTGCGGCAGGGAAAATACGTGACGTTTCGCGTATGTAGGCCCATCAGAGTTGGAGAGGAGTTGACCACGTTCTAGTGAGTTTCACATTCAACTTAGCAAAATGACTTCAACTGACAATCGCATCCCTCTCACAGCGGAGACAACTATTGTACGTCACAAGACCAGGCCGAGATTTGTTAAAGCTGACATTTGCTGCACAGTCGGTCGTGGGAACATCGAGTGGTGAGGAGGAGGAAACTTTCCCACCGCATGAGTCTCAGATTGCTGATGTATCCTCAACAGTCTCTGCTTAACGTGCGAACAAACGCGGAAAGGTGGTTTCACACCCGGGTCCAGTATTTTGGCGTCCATATCTCGCATGTCTCGCGCCTCCTCGACGGGTTCCTCTCCTCAAGGTTCTTCGTCGACTATGCGCGAATCTGTCTCTCGAGGGGACTTCAAGAACCCTCGACCTAGCTCACTGCGACATGAGGTGAACGGGTGGGACAACAGCGGTGGAGACGACTCATTTGTTACGGCCGGTCCCAGTCACTCGCCGGTTCGGACCACTCTCGAAAGGTCCAGCGAAGTTGACGGATCGAATGATGCGGACAGTGAAGTTGATGGTGATGCCGAAACCAACAGCGTTTCCCTCGTCCGAAACGGACGCCACCGGCCTCTTCCACTTCGCGTATCGCCAGCGCCCACTTCCGACAGCATGGCGTCGGATACAGATTCTCCGGCTGATCCGCCTCTGCGGAGACAACGAAGTACCCGCAAAGTCGTTCAGAACATGAAGCCTTTCTCATTCCTGCAGCGGCCAAAGAAAGTGGTCCAGGCCGACCCGGAAGCAGACGAGGAACAGTCAGAGTTGACGGATGAGTATCCGAGGGACTTTCCTCGGTGTGCAACCTGTACCAAACCGCTCACCGATCAGATATGGTTCAACGGAAGGTACTTCGAGCATTGTCAAAGGTGAGTGACATTCGATCCTAACAAAGCTAATGGAGAAGGTGCGTGAGGCATGCCCTAGTTTTCGAGCTGCCTTGGCCAGCGCATCGGCCTCAGGACGTGCAAGCGTATCCGCCAGCGCACCTGGTTCCTTCTGGGTATATACCGAAACGCGTGACCAGCATTCCCTTGCCGACACTCAGTAAAGCGCCGCGGATCAAAGTCGTCGAAG
The DNA here is from genome assembly GCA_026538355.1 of Cryptococcus sp. GC_Crypt_5. NCBI lineage: Eukaryota > Fungi > Basidiomycota > Tremellomycetes > Tremellales > Cryptococcaceae > Cryptococcus > Cryptococcus sp. GC_Crypt_5. The sequence goes on from JALPBZ010000202.1 coordinate 20,858, forward strand.
TGCCTGTCTCTCCAGCAGCTGAGTCGCGCGATCAGAAACGAGCGCGGAAACTGCGGGAGCAGATCGAAGCCGAAGAATTCTTCATCGGGTCTTTACGAGAAGCGGCGTGGTCCGTGCAAGAGGCAAAGGAAGCTGCTGTCGTCGCTGCGGAAGAAGCAAGGGAGGCTGCACGATTGGCTCGCATCGAAGCGAAACGAAAGCGGGATGAGGGCAAGATCAAAGGGACCGGTGTGTGGCAGCGGTATGCGTACCTCACCGAAGAGGAAATGAAGAGGAAGCAGGACGAAAAGAACAAGGTCCTCTCTGGGACCAGAAGAGGAGGCAGATTTAGGGCCGAGAAGGACGAAGCAGAAATGAAAAGGCTCGCGGAGGAGAAGAGACGTCAAGAGCAAGAGCGAGAGGCAGAAGAAGAACATTCCGATGATGAGTCCGAGCAGCCGGCCCCTCCCCGCGAAACACCAGTACAGTCGCCGCGAGCGCAACCAGAAGGCAGTCTGCCAGGGAAGTCGCGCGAACAGGGGCCAAACGAGCGGGCGATCCTACCGTTTGACCTAAGTCTTTGCTCTGTGGCCGCTCTAGGACCGCTAGCTACGCCCAGCACCGCGACGGCACCGTCCAAGTCTGGCTCGCCCAGTACGCCCGCGTCCCAGCGGATGAAAGCGGTCGTCACACCCTCCAGCGCGGCAGCTTCTCGGCGAATCACACTCGCTGGTCAGACTGATGTTATCAGTATCAGCAGCAGCTCCGAGGACCGATCACGGTCTGTGTCTCTGGCCAATTCAGTGCCTGATTCTTCATCGAGAAGACGTGGAAGGCCTCCAGGAACTGGAAAGAGGCAGAGACAGGCTGCTGCCAAGCTAGCCAAAAATCTGGTCAAGTCACAGAGTAGTTCGCCGCCTGATATCGTCTACATGGGTCGGAAGTCTGGTCCTGCGACAAGTAGTAAGGGCAAGGAAAAAGAAATTGTACGTTTGATCAAATTTCGCCCTGTACGACGAAGATACTGACTAGCCTGTTTGACTTTTAGGTCGACTCAGACGGTCCTAGTCCTGCATCCCTTTCTAGCAAACGGTTGTCAAGTGGAAATGGCTTCGATGACGGCAGTCCTGCTGTGGGAAGCAGCAACAAGAAAGCCTTAGATCGCGGGTACGATCCAGCTGTCGCGCTGGCGACGTATTATTCGGGAATAGGCCGGTCAAAGCTCGTCGCCTTACCCGCTGCTACGCACGATATCTCCCCTCCATCGACAGCTTCCATCCCGGAACTCTCTTCAACGCATAGACCGAGAACGTCCAATGGTTCGGGATCGTCCTCAGTGGACGCTGCGTCGAGCACGTTGAGCAACGGATCTGGCGAGAGCAAAACAATTCAGTCGTCGACTCGTATAAGTCCTTCCGCGGTGCCAAAGAACGTGAAGACGGCCTTCACCGCGTACTCGCGCGACGAAAATCCATTCCAGGCGCTGAACGCTCTCGCTGCCGGCAGAGTGACGAGCAAAACCGAAATCGCACTCTTGAGTGCTGCCGACACACCTGCCAACGCGAAAGCGGGTGAGGGAGAGAAGAAACGCAAGCGTGTTTCTGACGCCAGCGACGTGAGTACAACGTCTCACTTGCAAGTTCGCGATCGAAGAACTGACGCGGTATCTGCTCAGATATCATCCTCACCTACACTTCTCGGTCAGGAGAAGAAGAAGCGGACATTCTTCCCGTCCAAGATCTCAGTCGCGGTCTTCAAGCCCACACCTCCCATCTCCGTTCCGAAACACTCTATAACGAAACTATGAGAAGGACTGACCTGTAGTCTTTTCTGTTGTTGTCATTCCGAATCAACCATTGCCTTGCGTACTTCACTTATCTATACGCGTTGACCTTGTATCCCAATCTGCCAGCGTAACATCATCCATCGACATCCATGCATAGCTGAGATTGCATGTTCCTACAATTAATGAGGTTCAGGCAGATTTCCATATTTCTCCCCGCAGTGGGAATGGCATACACGTGGTTGTTTGATACATCTCTCAGGGTGATTGCAGATCTCCCTTTAACAGTCTCAAATTCATTCTCCTTATTCAGTGCTCCATCTCCAACTTATATATTCCTTTGAAAAGCTCTACTTCAACCTTGTCATCGACTCGCAACAGCCCTTTGTGCATAGATACCCGACATCTGCACGAGCGACATCTCTGTATCTACTTGTGATACGTCTAGACCGAACGCACGTGTACACAACATCAACAAAAGCTTGTAGCCATAGTCGTATACCCACAACAACAACCTTTTCGTTATGTTCGAAACCAGCTCGCGTCATTAATACCAATTTGCATCTTGCGCTACAACAATCATCAATCACATCGCAGATAGGCTGTGAGCAGGCCTAGCTGGCTGTTCAGCCTCTGGCGTTTACACTGGCACTGAGGCCGCCGCCGAGATGCCATCAATACCGGGTTTACCGACCCATCTCGCTCTGCCGTCCACAGCGGCGAAATGGCAGGCGAGATTTGTCGGCTCGCTCAACTTCTATCGAATCCATGTACTCGCTTTCACTATAGTGCGTCCTATCTCTCTGCCTCGTCTGGGCGACTGGTCTCGACGCTTAGCAATACTGGTCATGCTAACGTTGACTATTGCTCGATCGTTTTAGATACCGTTGATCACGTCTGGGATCATGTATGCGGCCAACACGACCTACCATATCCAGTATATCGACTGCTTGTTCGTCTGCATGTCAGCCATGACCGTCACTGGCTTGGCCACTATAAATCTGAGTACGCTCAGCGCGTTTCAGCAGGTGATCCTCTTCCTGCAGATGGTCATTGGCAGTCTCGTAAGTCATCATCAAACCACTCTGCTCTGCTGCATCCCCAACTTGAAATCAGAAGTCTCAACTAATTGGTTCCCCATCCGCAGTCGTTTGTGTCTATCGTCATGATCCTTGTCAGACAGTACTTCTTCCGACAAACGTTCAAACACGTTGTCAAGCAACGACAGCAAGGTGGCCGCTTCAGCCTTGCCAAGACTCTCACCAGAGTAGGAACGATCGGGCCTCCTCTCACCGCCATCAAAAAGAAGTTTAGCTCGTCCATGCGAGAGAAGAAGGACAGGGTGGGTAGCGCACTCCCCTTTCTGGCTGAGCCCTGATTATTGACGAACTTCTGTTGTAGAACAAGCTCGATTCGAAAGAGGGCTCGACTGAAGGACACAACTCTACCCCGTCACTCGAAATGAACCCTTTGCCTACCACGCCGAAGCGGATAGACATGCACAAACCACCACAAAGGAAGAAACACCGTAAAGTCAGACCAGACATGATCGTCCGTGTCTCCGGAGGCGGTGTGGGTTTAGTCAATCCCATGGGATGGTACGACGGCGAAAGAGCAGAATTGCATACGCCTGCTCCAACGCCCCAACGAGGTTCTCCGAGAGGAACCCCCCGCGGTAATAATCTCGGCTTATCAGTGGAGAACGCAGCCGCGTTGGATGCGCTGGGGAGTCAGGAAGGACGAATGACCTTGGATCCGCCCAAGATCATAACCGCAAGCCCGAAAAACATGTCACCTCAAGAGTGAGTCATACTTTGACGACCACAGCTGACCGTCTAGGTTATCACCGGCGAAAAAAGTTCCCTACGCTGGTCTCCAGCTGACAGATGGTAAGTTTCGCTGGTCGATGACATTCACTGATGACGCAGACGCGTTCCCGAGATCGAAGACTATCGCTTTCGATGACGATCTGGAAGCCGCTGAGGACCATCGTGATCGAGCTCAAACAACACAACGTGAAGGCGGCGGCTTTCCTAGATCCGCTACTTTTAGGAGTGCAGCAGGCGAGAGTAAGTGAATCCTGCAACGTCGTTTTCCACGACTGACCGATCGTACTAGGTCGCTTTCCTCGGACAGCTACGATGCAATCTGGCACTTTCCCTCGCACACATTCCTTGAAACCGACTATGAGTCGTGTTCCCGATGCACGACTGAGCGGTTTCGGCGGATTCCCAACCCCATTGGAGCTCGCGCGTTCAGCTTTCCATAAAGCCTTCCCAGAGACATCGAAAACACTGACGAAAAGTCTGACCATGGGTCGTACGAACACGATCGGTGGACGGGGAAGCATGGATCGAGGGGAGGAAGTCAAGGAAGTCCCGTACATCTCCTTCGCTGCTACTGTCGGAAGAAATAGTCATTTCTACGATTTGACCCAGGAGCAGAAAGACGAGCTGGGCGGTGTGGAATACCGGGCTTTGCGAGTATTGCTCGTCATTGTGATAGGAGTGAGTGCTCGAAGAGTATATCGTGCGGAAGTCGATCTCTGACGCAGGAGCAGTACGTACTCTTCTGCCAACTGGCAGGATTTGTCATCATTGCGCCCTACATAGCTGCCAAGGGTCGTTATGACTACGTGTTCGACGAACAACCAAAACACGTATCGGTACCATGGTTCGCCCTATTCCAGAGCGTGTCGGCGTACTCGAATACCGGAATGAGCTTGGTCGACCTCAGCATGGTACCCTTTCAACAAGCGTATCTTATGATCATCGGTGAGTGCTGGCAGCGCTGCCGTCTCGCGTGTTGGCCCGCTGATCACTTGCTTGTGCGAGGTAGTTCTTATCATTCTGATCCTGGCTGGAAACACTGCATTTGTAAGTAACTTCTGCGGATGTCGTCAGAAGCTTCAATACTGACTGTGCCTTCAGCCCATATTGTGCGTCTCAATCACGCGTTCAGCCGCCAAATGTACTTTGTACTGACGCTCCTGTTGACTCTCATAGTTTACGTCTCACGGTGTGAGTCGTTCGCGCGATCATTGGTATCACGCCAGCTGACTAAACTCTTCCAGCTGGGTATTGTACAAGATTGTACCACAGACTTCCCGTACCCACGAATCGCTCAAATTCTTGCTGGATCACCCTCGAAGGTAAATGAATCAACCAACCAAAATACAAGGGCCAGCAGCTAAACTGTTCTGCTTGTATAGATGCTTTGTGTACCTCTTTCCCTCCACGCAAACATGGGTTCTGGCTTTTGTGATGCTGTCTTTAACGTAAGTTCCGTGATTGACTACCGAGCTTACCTTGCAGCCTGGTTGATTGGGTCAGCTTCTTGGTCTTGGATCTTGGGACACCGTGAGTTGAATCGCCGTTCCAGCATGAGGTGGCGCTAAGATGAGCTGGCGGGATGTCGCAGAGCAATTACGTCCATTCCTGTTGGCACGCGAATTGCAGCCGGTCTCCTCCAGTCTGCCGCTGTGCGCGCTGCTGGTTTTGGCATTGTGACTTTGAGCGCCTTAGCACCAGCTGTGAAAGTTCTTTATGTCATCATGATGGTGAGTACGAGGCGATCTAACAATGGCTGATACAAGTAGTACATCTCGGTCTATCCCATCGCTATTTCTGTCAGAGCCACCAATGTGTACGAAGAGAAGAGTTTGGGGTTGTTTGATGACGAGGACCAAGACGAGAATCTGTCTGAAGCAGAGGAAGAGGGCGCCCAGGCTGTGGCAAAATACATTGGTTGGCATGCCAGGCGTCAATTAGCTTTCGGTGAGCAACTTTTCTTCTCGCCGGACGAGACAAACGCTGACTTGGTGATGCGGAATGCAGATATCTGGTGGTTGGGCTTTGCGCTCTGGCTTGTTTGCATCATCGAGGTATGTAATATGCATTTGCATCGACACTAGGAGTTGGACTGACTGGCATTGGTGCACAGCGGACCCATATCGATACCGAGGGCACCAATTTCACCATCTTTGACGTGATCTTCGAGCTCGTTAGTGCCTACGGTACAGTTGGATTGTCCCTCGGTGTATCTTACGATAACTTTTCGTACGTAGAATAAGTTGCTCCATGCTGTTTTGAGCTCATCTCTCGTTACTTACAGATTTTCTGGAGGCTTCAGAAAGCTGTCAAAGTTGGTCGTCATCGCGGTCATGCTTCGAGGAAGACATCGCGGCCTGCCTGTTGCTGTGAGTGCATCAGTCAAGCTGACCAGTGGGACCCCGTGCTAAGCAAACATCGTTTTCCGCACAGATCGACCGTGCTGTCATGTGTATGTTGTCATGAGTGTATGAGGGAGATACATCTGCTGACTTGGCGCTTCTTCCGCAGTACCAAAAGATTTCACTGTTGCCGAGGAGAATGCTTTCGAGGATGAGAGGTCCCGTCGGGCTTCTCGACGCGGAAGCATGTTTGCGGAAGAGGCACTGAGTCGAACGCAGAGTCGGACGCACACGAGACGAGGCTCAAGCAGCGGATGGTCTGGACCACGTGAACCCGCGTCTACCTACCCCGCTGGAGAAGATGCTTTCACTGGCCAGTCATCCGGTGGAGGAGGAGGAGGAGCTGGCCATCGCCGTTCGACGTCATTCACGGGAATCATGGTCCCTGGATCACCGTCAAACGCTACCAATGCCCTACAATTCTCTCTGCCTGCGCAGGGGCATCGGGAATCTCTCGATGCGGAGCGGGAACGAGATCGATTTAGAGCTACGGCAGCACTGAGGAGCGGGGCTGGGACGTTAACGCCGGTGCGCGAATCGACCATGAGCAGGGCTCCTACCCAACAAGAGCATGAGCATGGGCATGGGTATGAGCACGAGCAAGAAGGAGAGCACGAAGGAGGACTGGGATTCATGGAGAGGCCCTCGCCTACAGCGACCGCTACCGCCACTCGCAAGCCTGATCTGACATTACGGCGGACCAAAGCGTATGGTGAAGAGTCAGATGAGGAGGATTCGGATGACGACGGAGGGGACGATAGTGCTATTGTGTAATCTCAAGTAAATGTCTCGCATCTCTACAACGTACAACGTACAACGGAACGGAACGGAGGGAGGCAATCGTCGGATTCTGGCATAGGTCATTCATACATTCATACAACCATAATCATATATACTGTTGTGCAACTATTACATCTGTTCGATTCGCCTCTGTGAGTAGAGTGCAAGTCAGCGCTGGATGACTCGCGAGTTCTGCGCGCGCTGCAGTATCGGCATCTCGTCATGGTCCAGTGCGACATGCACATTGCTGCTGCATTCACAGCATATATACATATATGGAATACCCGACTGACTGGAGACTAAAGCTTGCCATCCCAGCCTTTGGGTTTCTGCACATTACCCCAATCCACAAGACTGAGGAATCTCTCCATCTGATCGACGACGGGGGCTACGGTCGCGTCTTCAGCCATACCGTCATCAAGTCCGCCCTGTACGGTCGCGTCCGATGTCGAAGATAGCTTTGTTCTTTTCGATCGAGACGGAGGCTGGGGCTGGTCAAAGCGGATGATGCGGACCTATACGCCATCAAAAGCGACCACGATAACGAATTCGAGGCGTGCAGACAAACGAGCGGCAGGAGCAGGAGAATACATGATATCAGCTCTAATAAGGCCTAAATCTCGCTCCGGGTCCACCACCACTATGAAAATCGCTTCTCACCCTCCCTGCAGAACCATCTGCGTCTGCGTCTGGGTCCTCTGCGTCATCCCATTGTCCGTCCTCCCCGTCGTCGTCGTCGTCGTCGTCGTTATCGCCAAAGTCTCCGGAGCCGAAGAAAGAGGACGGTTCGCCGTTGGGTAATAGCGAGGCGTGCAGTGCTGAGCATGCTGATAATGCCTGGAAGAGCGTTTCCACTATATCATTGATCGATGTCAGCTAATGTCCTGCACATGTTTATGGGTCCATCAAAGAATTATGATGGGACGGGGAGTAGAGAGTAAAGAGTGAAAGCAAACCCACATTTGCTCGGAGCGAGATATATCCGAACTTCCCTCAACGCCGTATAATCCTCTTCCCCATATGCCTCACCCTCGTCCTCATCCTCATCGTCACTTTCACCATCAACTCCAATAGCCTGACCGTCGCCATTGCTATTTCCGTTCACTCCGTTCGCCCCGTTCGACGCCGAAGCGGGGCCAGGGGCGGGAGCATCACCCTCGTCGACTTGGCAGTACAGGTGCGCTGGCTCGTCACCGCTCGCTGGAGTTAAGGCGTGTAGTGTCAATGAGGGGAAAGGGAGGTTGAAGCCTGGTTGTGCTGGTGGGTGGGGTATGAAGGCAACTGAGCTATAATCCATACAGTATCATCAGCACATATTTCTTGTTCACTCTCACAGGCTCATCTGTGTTCGCTGCAACGAGGCTGCTGGCACAAGCGATTGGCAGGACCGCATAGAAAGACACCCAGACTCACTCTTCAGTCACGAACAACTTCCCCCCTGCTCTAGATGAGCTCCACGACTCCCAGCCACCTTCCCTCGAACTCAGACTGACCTCGACATCGTCCGTCCACCGGAGGACAGGCGGGATATCCACGAATGACGCCGGTGTCGAAGACGTGAGCTGGGCGTGCTCTTCGGGCGATATCGACGTCGGAGGGGCAGTCAGAGGCGTCAGCATTTTGGTTGGCGTAATGGACTATGGGTTGACATGGTATAACAACTGGAACATTCATCGAAATGCTGAACAGGCAAATAGATGATCGAACATTGACCGGTGCAATCTTCGAAATTTTGATTCCGTCTTTCACGACGCCAGAATGATTATATATATTTACTGCATGCATAGACCGTCTGTCTACTGGCCACACTTCCAGTAACAGATGTCTCCATCGACAACTTCGTAAGGCTTGCCTTGTTGCCTCAGCTTACCAGCAGCCTTGACACCAGCTTCCGTTCCGTACTCCTTGAGGTCATCATATGCCATGATTTCACCACAGACGAATTTGTTTTCGAAATCAGTGCTACGGGGGATTTGTCAGTCATGCACACCAACATATATGCGCTCGTCCACGCGACACTCACTGGATGACACCAGCAGCAGCAGGAGCTTTGAGACCCTTTCGGATAGTCCATGCTCGCACCTCATCGGCACCAGCTATACAAAGAGTCAGACGTTTACTCTCCATTTCATAAGCAATCACCACTCACCAGTGAAATAACGGATCAACTCCAAGCTTGAGTAACCAGCTGTGGTGATCTTGCCCAAAGCGCTCGCATTCTTCCCGAGACCCAAAGTCTCCGCCTCAGCAACCTGCTCCTCGTCAGACATGCTGACCAGTCGCTCCTCAAGAGCGACAGAGAACGGGATAAGCTGGTCTCCAGGGTTGTTCTCATCGATCCAAGCTTTGATCTTGGGCAACCACTTGTTCTTTTTGCGGACAAAGTCACGCTCGGACAAGTTGACAAGGTAGGTAATGGGTTTGGCGGTAAGAAGGGTCAGGCCATTGATAACCTCGATCTGTGATCGTCCCAGCACTGATCAGCATCATCCTGTCTCGTGTGCAAGAACAACAGAGAAGGAGAGTAGATAGAAGGATCAGAATAAATTACAATGCTCTCATTTGTATATTGGGCGTTACTCCACATCGATGAGCTGGGTTTAAAGAGCAAAGCTCTGTTTCATCATTCAAGGGGGGGAAGGGGTAAGGAAAAAGGCCGGGCATAGAATGTGGTAGGATGCAAACTATAAAGTCGCGCTTGAGAAGCAAATCGCTCACCTCCTTGTTGGTCCATTGACCTTTTCGGACATCTCTGTTGTCTTCTGTCAGGGTCTTCAAGATCTTCTCGACGGTAGCCTAACAAAAAAGTATGAGCGATAGGACAGGCAGCGTGTTGAGGTAGTCTGTCACCCACCAGCTCCTCCTTCTTCGCCTTGTCGGCCAAACTTGTGCCGCCGAGGGTCTTCGAAGCCTTCCTCAGCCTCTCCAACTCCTTCTCAACCCAGTCGATGTCCTTGAGCCTGAGCTCAGTGCTGATAATTTGCATATCCCGCAGAGGGTCGACGTCACCCTCGACGTGAATGACCTCGGCATCGTCGAATGCTCGGACGACTTGGAAGATACCGTCAACTGCTCGCACGTGTGACAAGAAAGCGTTTCCAAGACCGGCACCAGTGGAGGCGCCCGCGGTCAGACCGGCAATGTCGATACAGGTCAAGAAGGCAGGGACCTTGGATGCGGGCTTGTAGACGTCGCAAAGCCACAAGAAACGCTCGTCGGGCACAGGGATACGAGCCTCCTCGGGGTCACTACAATGCGAGTCAAAGAATAGACCAGGTCAGTAAAGCAGCAAAGTGTATGTATGACACGTAAGAGGTGAGGGGCGGGGCTTACATGGTAGCATAAGGGAAGTTGGCGGCTTTACCCAAGTCGGTCTTGGATAATGTGTTGAAGAAGGAGGATTTACCGACGTTGGGAAGACCGACGATACCGATCTGAGAACGGATGCGAGTAAATAGATATCCAGGCAAGCGGGCGACGCATCAACTAACCTTCAAATTGTTTCCCGGTCGGCCAAGGATGACCTTTTTGTTCTCTTCGACCTTTTTCTTGGGAGGCATCTTCTTGAGCTTTGCAAGGGTAGGAGCGCAAGTAGAAAAAGTGGGCCTGGCTAAGGTTGCGGGAAGAGGAGTCGCTCTGAGCGATGTGACTGTGGTTGTGCCTCTGTACAAGGGCGCAAGTGTATTCAATCTAATACAACTTTTGAGAGAGGATGAAGCGAGTGAACGACAAGAAGAGAAGGTCATGCACTAACTACGAGCTGCCTGGTTGCTACAAAGAGGAGTGAATGGTGAAAGGTGAAGACGGATGATATGGTGAAAGTGGGAAGAGGTTGTCTCTTTTTCTTGTCCTTGGATGCAAGCGAAACGAAAGGCATAGAATTTCTTTCATTCCATTCTGGCTGTACGGCGTTATTCCATCCCGTCATTTAACAGGCCGTGTTGTCCTGCTTCGGTGCCCCACATCCCATGTCACTCGATACGTGTGCACCAAGCTGCACAAAGCTGACTAGAAGAGGGATACCACCTCTTCGACTACTCTGCTCTACCGGTTCACAGCACGCACAATGGCATACCCGTTACCGGCCGAAGCGCTAGACAAGCTGATAAGCACCGCTATCACATGTGAGCGCGTGCCGAGTGGACCGCAACAATCGTACCGGGGAGCTGACAACCAATCTCACTTGTGTACCAGATCGTGATCGCGCGTACTGCCCATACTCCAAATTCAGGTGAGAGAATATCACTCTATCACTGCGTTGACACGACACTTAGTCTTATTTAAGCTAATCCTGATGCCTGGCGCAGAGTCGGAGCGGCACTGTATGCTGAGGACGGCACGATCTTTGGCGGGTGCAACGTCGAGAATGCGTCTTATGGTGCGTCAACGTTTATTCTTGCCTCTTGCCTGTCTAGCATCTCGTGTGATGCAGATAGATGTCAAGCTGATACGTGTATCGTGTACGCAGGGGCGGGAATCTGCGCGGAGAGGACGGCAATCACCAAGGCCATTGTGAGCTTGTGCTCTTGGCACTTCTCTTATACACGATGCGTATATCAAGTGCTAAATCTGTTTTGTGCGCAGAGCGAGGGACAAAGCAAGTTCATGGCTGTTGCCGTAGTCTCGTGCGTGTCATTATCTTCCACATGACCAGACTTACCCATGTTCACTCCGTTGTGCATGGCATTGCATGTGCATCAATGGCGATATAGAGCTGACCACCGTACGACAAACAGGGATATACCCTCACCGTCAATCTCGCCATGCGGGATCTGCCGGCAATTCCTACGCGAATTCCTCTCACCAGGCGTACCGATCTACATGGTCTCATCCCACTATCCCGCTTCGGGGCGGACCACCCCGGCTTTCCTCTCTGATCTGAGCAGCGAGCAGGCGCAGGAGTACGTTAAAGTCATGACTATGGAGGAGATCTTGCCTGCTGGGTTTGGGCCGGATCATCTCCAGCTCGCGGAGAGGTCATGAGGTCTGGAGTATCTGTCATATTCGCCGTGGTTGTCTCGCGGTCATAGCGCGGTGGTATAGCAGCAAGGGGTTGAAGTGTCCAGTCATATCTGCAATGTATGATCAATAAAATTGATCCACCCCTCTCAGCCTGCCACGATTAGCATATGAACAAATGCGCAATGCATCTGCTATAGTCCACTCCACTCTCGCCCGGTGACTTCGTCCACTCCGCTTAGCCCATCTAGCCCAGCGCATATGATACTCTTGATTGTACATGTACGTATGTATACTGTATG
>JALPBZ010000203.1:0-32189 GCA_026538355.1 Cryptococcus sp. GC_Crypt_5
AATTGCACTCACCACCCACCACTCATCCGCTAGAGTTCGTGGGCGAAACTATATAATAATCCCACCCAGCTGTCATCGCATCAGCCTTCTTCTTTCTTCTTCCCATACAATATAAGCAAGAAGAGTATAAGCCAAAGCTTCAAGTACCGTTGCAATGGCCTCCACTTCCACTTCGTCCCCGGCAATGGACATCGAAGATCGCGTTTCCGCCGATGGTGTCAAGAAGAACCGCGATGCCGAAGCGGGCCCAAATGAGCTTTACTATGAAGACAGCGACTCGTCTTCCGTTGAAGTTCTCACAGGTGTCAGCAAGGTCGAGGCAGCTTTCGCCGTCTGGTAAGTACAGCGTTCTCAAGGATGACGTTATCCATCGATGCCGCGATGCTGATACTGCTTTCCACCGATCTAGGGATGCCAAATCCCAATGGGTCCTCTTCTTTGGGTGAGTCGAGTCAACGAACACTCTTACAGAGCGGATACTGACAGATGCCATCCGTGCTTTGACAGTATCGCTCTCTCTTCATACATTTACTCCCTCGATGGTGAGCTGTTTTTGCTTGCGTGTGATCGCTAGAGCGTCGCTCATTCACATATCCGGAAATAGGCACTACGACATGGCAGTACCTGTACTACGCGTGAGTCTCAGGTTTGAATCACTGCTTTTGATCCCAGCTGAGTACCCCAAAGCACCTCTACGGTTCTCGAGCACTCGCTGTCCGGTACCATCACCACCGCTCAGGCTATCATCATCGCCGTCGGCAAACCTTTGATGGCGAAGCTTGCTGATGTGTAAGTTTGCCGACTTCACTGCGCACACGTCGTTGGCTGACTGACGTCGACCACAGTATTGGCCGAGGAGAGACCTTCATCATCGTCACCGCGCTTTATGTCATCGGATACGTAGGTTTTGCCGGTTCATCTTCTTCCCCAAGTCCGGAGCTCACCTTTGGATCGATGATAGATACTTATTGCTACCGCCAATGACATCGGTCAAATTGCCGGCGGAGAGATCGTCTACGTGAGGATCGCCTTGTGCAGCGTCGATTGTGTCTCGGATTAGGCTGATCAAACGTTGTGTCGCAGGCCTTCGGTTACACCGGTCTGCAAATGCTTCAGCAGATTATTATCGCCGACATGACCACTCTCAGATGGCGTGGTCTTGTCTCCGCTCTCGTTTCCACGCCTTTCATCATCAACAACTTTGTTGCCGCGCAAATCGCCGCACACGTCTTGCCCAACTGGCGATGGGGTTACGGCATGGTGCGTTTCAGATAGATTCATCCGAAATATGATGCTCGCTGAAAACTCATCTGATAGTTCGCGATTCTCGTTCCCGTCTCTCTCGCGCCTATCATCATTGCCCTTCTCTGGGCCCAAAACAAGGCTAAGAAGGAGATGAAGATCAGATATTCTCGTCCACCTATCGCCAAGTGAGTGACTTGATCTAATCGTCGGCGAGTGTAGTGGTTGACCGTGACTTCATTTTCCAGGAACTGGGTCGCCTCTCTCAAGGATGCAGCCCTTGAAATGGACCTCATGGGTCTTGTTCTCGTTGCTGCTTCGCTCGCCCTCGTTCTCCTTCCCCTCGGTCTCGCCCCAACGGCCTCCAAAGGCTGGAAGACCCCTTCTATGGTACGTGTCTTCGATCGCTGTCGACCACATGTTCCTGTCATTGATCGAGTGTCGGCCTGTAGGTTGCGATGATCGTCGTCGGTGCCATCCTTTTCCCTATCTTCCTCGTCTTCGAGTGGAAGTTCCCCCAAAAGCCGGTGGTCCCCATGCGATGGCTCAAGAGGGGTCCCATTCTCGGCGCGTGTCTTATCGGCTTTTTCGACTTCGTGTCCTTCTACCTTCAATACACGTATCTGTACAGGTGAGTTCTGGGAGATCAACAAGCTCGAATGGCTGGGATTGACTCTGTTTTTCATAGTTACGTCTACGTCACTCAGAACTGGAGTACCGCCAACCTGACCTACTATTCGGCGACTCAGTCTATTGCGCTTACTATCTTCGGTATCCTCGGTGGTTTCATCATGTACGCCACTAGGCGATTCAAGGTGGGTCTCACTCGCTCTGGCAATCGTAATGTCTTTGTGTGCGATACTGACGTAATCGGTGTAGTGGATGATGTTCGCCGGTTTGCTCATCCGTCTCCTTGGTTGCGGTCTTATGATTCACGCTCGTTCCGCCAACGGCAACGTCGCTTCGCTCGTCATGTGCCAGGTCCTCCAAGGTCTCGGAGGTGGTTTCGCCGCTATTGCCATCCAAGTCTCGGCGCAAGCTGCCGTTGCCCACGTCGATGTCGCCACTGTCACTGCCATGGTACTCCTCATCACCGAAATTGGTAACTCTGTTGGTAGCGCAGTCGCTACTGGCGTTTGGAGGACCTACATGCCCAAGGAACTCGCCCTCCACGTGCCTACCACCAACACGACTTTGCTCGCAGAGCTTTTCGGCTCCATCACCGACATCGCGCTTTACGCCACCGACGATCCTATCAGGCTCGGTGCCATCGCCGCGTACCAGAACGTCATGTGAGTCACAGCCTTCACAGCCTTTGTTCTCGTGTGGCATAATCCATGAGCGGTATACTGATCAAATTGTATGTAATCAGGTATCGCCTCGTCCTTGGTGCCGTGATTGTCGCCATTTTCCCTCCCATCTTCTGCCTCTTGCTCACCAAGAACACCAAGCTCACGCGCGCCCAAAACGCGCTCGACAGCAAGGATCTTGCTGGAAGGCCCACCAACGAGCCTTCGGACTACGCTGAGGAGAGGCAGAACGCCGAGGGCGCCCCTGTCGTCGCTAGGATCTAAGCGGATCTTTCCAACGCTCTAACGCTGCAACGCTGCAACGCGTTCAGCCACGTTGGGAAATCAGGATGGGATCGGTGCATAATACAGTGCTAATTCTGCTCTGCTCTGCTTGGGAGAATCGGGAAGGAGTGGAAGCAAGGAGCATGGACGGTTGAGGATGATTATAATTTCTGTCGTATAGGATGTGCATAGATGATCAGTTAGTCAGTCACAAGTATGCATACGCACTTCTTGTTCAACATTACCAAGGGCGTGAAAGTGTACCCGCGTGGGTGCCTCCCGTTCTCTGAGCCTGTAAGCAAGCAGCATACGCACAATTATCGATATGAGGACAGAATCACATGATGCATGAATGAGTGAGCTACAGCGCAATCTACTTGGTTGCGAGAGGGATTCTATGCTGCTGCTGATGCTGCTGCTGATGCTGCTGCTGATGCTGATGCTGATGAGGATGCAATGCTATGCTATGGCGTGGCTCAATGCTAATGCTAATGCTGCTTACACTGGACTCGCTTCTCACGATAATGTAGTTCGCCACTCTGCTTACTTCATCGCTATCTCGATTGATAGACGATAGGCGATGACCACCTCATGCCAGTCCGAGGTCGGAATCGCTCTTCTTTTCAAAGAGGAACATGATCCTCCCCGTGCCCCCACTCTCCGCAATATCCCTAAGATTGTGTCTCTTCTCCTTCAAGGCGGGATCTTGGTCCGAGGCGAGTCTGCTTCTCTTGTTGCTCTTCGTCCTCTTATCCTGCTTGTCGTTCTTGCCATTCGATCTCGCTTTGCGTTTACTACGCAGAGCCGACTTTTCTTCTTCTTCTTGCTCTTGATCTTGACCTTCATCGTCTTCGTCTTCGGATATCGCTGAGCGGCTACTGCTCCTGCGATCTTTACCCTGGGTCTTGGTCTTGGTCCTGGTTCTGGTCGCAGCCTTCGCCTTGCTCGTCTTGCTAGTCTCCGCCTCGTCATCTGACGCAAAGAGATTGGCGAGCATAGCATCATTGAACGTCCCATCCAGCGGCGCTTCGTCGTCGCCGTCACCGTCGAGCCGATCCTCGTCCATCTCCGCCTCCGCGTCCGAATCGCCCTCCATACCTGGCGTGCCCATCACCCTCTCCCTCCCATCCTCATCGTCGCTGATCTCCCGTACGCTGGCCTTCGACTTGCGGTTTACTTGACCGGCATCGTCCCCCGCTTCAGATGACTTTGAGTGCATTCCCGTTCCTGGATCGGCCTCCCATACATCCCACATGAGGTTGTACAGTAATGTGTCGGTGATCCCGCCAAAGGATCCCTTATCGTATCCGTCGAAATGCTGCCATTTCTTAAGCGCCGCAAGCTTCTCTTTTTGTTCCACCGCAGCCTGTGAATTCACGATATCAGTATATAGCACCTCCACGCTTTCTTGTGGCGACGAGGTCGCACCTTGCGAAGCATCTTGGGCGTCTGCTCGGTCGTTGTTGTCAGTAACATGTTGACCAGCTCTCTACCGCCACTCACAGGTTCAGGATCATACTGCGACGCGCTGACGAAGCCTGCCTGAGCGTCCGGATCATCGACGTCGTCATCGGCAGCGTCCTCCGGGTCCACAATCTGAGCTCTCTTGGTCTTCGTACAGTCACAACTGAGGAGATCGTCTATACGTTTTTGGTCAGCGGGAAACCGACCCAGTCCGGGAGATATACAATACATACGCGTTTGACAACCGTTTGTTCGCAAGTTGAGCGTGAAAATATCCCTCAACTCGGCGGCGGAGAAAGCTTCACAGAGCACTATGTCAGCTGTGGTAATATCCGGGAATCAACCTTCAGCT
Source organism: Cryptococcus sp. GC_Crypt_5 (assembly GCA_026538355.1). Classification (NCBI taxonomy): domain Eukaryota; kingdom Fungi; phylum Basidiomycota; class Tremellomycetes; order Tremellales; family Cryptococcaceae; genus Cryptococcus; species Cryptococcus sp. GC_Crypt_5. Next base: position 4,633 of record JALPBZ010000203.1, read on the forward strand.
CACAGTCCTTGGTCTTCTCGCTCGATTGACCCTGATCCAACATTTGGTCCGATAGTCCGGTCTTAGTGATCTGCCTTTGGTAGATCTTCTCGTCGATGGTGTTTGTCGTAAGAAGTCGGTAGATGTAGACAGGTCGCCTCTGACCGTCACTAGAATGCAGAGCTGTAAGCGGGACATGGATTTCACAACAATCCCGAGACATACCGGTGGATACGTGCCATTGCTTGTTGATCGGTCGATGGGTTCCTACGGCCATGCGTCAGTTCAGCCCTGTATCGTACACGTGAATGGAACACACCAGTCGCTATCAAACAGGACCAATCTCGATGCACTAGAAATCCGCGTCAGCTGTGCGGCCGAGAATCAAAGGGACTACAGCTCACCCAATAAGATTAAGGCCTACTCCACCCGCTTTTGCACTCAGGAGGAAGACGAAAGCGTCCTGTCGTGCGACATCGCGATTGAATTTGTCCACATAATCCTGCCGCTTGTTCTGAGGCGTACTTCCATCCAGTCTGAGGAAAGAGTACTTTCTGATTTTAAGGAGACTCTCGATGAGGTTGAGCGTTGTTGTCCAGTTCGAAACGACCACGATCTTTTCTTTCGTGCTCGTAAAGATCGCGTGGAGCATCTTGTCAAGGAGGAACATCTTGCCTGCAATTCAGTCGAGCATTTTAGCTGGAGAAGACCTCAATCGACGATCGTTGTGGGACTCACCGCTGGTCTGGGCGTCATTCGTGTTCGCGTCACTAGGGATAGCTTCGAGCGCTTGCTTGGCGACCATAGCAATGTCTTCATTCTTGGACACGTCTTCGTCTCGCTTGCGCAGTAGCTAGAAGCGTGTTAGGTAGTGTCGCTCCACATGCAAGGAGAAACATACCATAGGAGAATTGGCCACCTTTCGCATCATGTCGACTGATGGATGTCAGCATCAGTCCAGCGACGGTAGAGCAACCAAACACATACTCAGGGCGAGCGACTGGATTCCATGACCGCTGATGCATCCGCCGACAGTGGTAGGGCTCAGAAGCCGAGCGAACGTTTCTAGCTGCAGCATTGACGGAGCGACGAATAAGACGTATTCGACTGGCCGACTTGTCAGCAAGATAGAGGCGAGTGAAGTTGTTCAAACTCACACTTCGGCGGGAGATACTTGTTGAGGACATCCGCAGTGCGTCGCAACACATACTCCTTCGACAACTTGCTTAACTGAGCATAGCATTAGCTCTGGGACGTACTCATCGCCGATGCTTGCTCACCTCTTCCGATGCCTCTCTCCCCTTGGCAGCTTCTGCGGCAGAGCAACGTTGTTCACGCGATTTGAGGATGGGTTTCTCGAATTGCCTGTTGAACGCCGAGTACTTGCCGAGGAGGCCGGGGCAGACAAAGTCGGACTGAAAGATGATGAGTTGATTCCCGTGACAGGTTGAGTCGTGAACTGACCATTGCCCAGTACTCTCCCAAATCATTCTGTACCGGCGTTCCAGAAAGAACTGCGTCGCGTTAGCAAATCTTGTAATGAGAGATGGGCGCCAAATCCACTGACTGATGCGTCGCTGCGTTCTTAACTGGTCGAATGCCCTCCTCGTCTTGTTATCCCTTGATTTCATACGATGACCTTCGTCGCATACCACGAGATCGATTGGTGGTTGACACGACGACAGATCTTTGCTACAAGGCATTGACGAAACGATCTTGGTCAGTCGACATAGCAAGCGGCACTCACACGAGGACTTACATGCATTTGACGAACTGATATGACGGAAGGAGATATTCAGCATGATGTCTTGGTGATGACGTTGAGGACTTCGGTACCTACTCTTTCGTACCCGATGACAAGTACCTGCTGATACTTGTTGTTGATCTGTCGTCATCGTCAGCACGGGTCAGAAGCGACGCAAAGCAGCAACTCGCAAAGGATGATATACGAAAGCTCTCGCCATCGGCCACCATGACGTTGACTCGCTTGTCAACCCTACGGCGAGTCAGCCTGCAGAAATGGCGAGACTTGTCAACCGCAACTCACCATTTCCGGAACTCCTTTCGCCAGTTCTCGGTCAATGTGACCGGGCAGACAATCAGCACTTTGTGGCATCTGGGTGAGATCAGTCTATTGAATGGCTTCATTGAGAAACCGAGACCAGCTCACATAGAAGCCTGATTGGCAAAAGGTGATTGTTCTGAATGGACCATTAGCTGAGCTAAGCATGCTTCAAAGGACCTGATCTTACTAAGCAATGTGTAGACCAATGCTATCGTCTGCAACGTCTTTCCTAATCCCATCTCGTCGGCCAGAATACACCCTTCTGCCTCCGCATTTGTTAAGCCCATAAGGCAAGAGTACATGAACTGGGCGATTGTGAGCATGGCTGGATCCAAAACATTCACTAACGAAGACGACACACCTTGACTCCTTCCTTCTGATGGGTCCTCATCACGGCAGACAGAACTGGATCCACGACAACATCTACTATTTCCGTGTTTCTGTACGTAAGGGTCGAAATGGTCAGCGACCAGATCTATGAGCGTGAGAGGTTCAACTTACTTTAGTTGAGCCACGATATCTTTGGGCCGTTGCATGACCACAGCTCCCTCAGCATAGGGGTTGTACAGCGCACCGCCCCATTCCAGTCTTTCCTTGTTGCTCTTCTCGCCCAGGACGATTCGCTCAGCTTTAGTTTTCGGTGCAGCTTTAGCGTAGAACGAATTCGCAGAGACGGATCGCGTCGGCGTTGTATCGATTGCTGGAACTGGAATCTGGGGCAGACGAGATGGCCCAGCAGCTGGAGTATCTATGGTTTCGGAATCGCTTGTACGAGCAGGTATATAGCCGCCGACAGGCTTTGGTCTGTGGGTCTGGGTCGGTGCTCGGAATGGTTTAGCGAATGTCGCTGGGCGGTAAGCTGCTGAAGTTGTTGGAGGTACGTTGGCTAGCTTGTTGGAGCGGTTGAGGCAAGTCGTATTGCCTTTAAAGCTGTTGCGCATGTCGTTCAGATTATCACCGACTCCGACGGTGAGCTTGAGCGCACGACTCACGCTTCGAACGAGATTTCAGCATCGATACCGACTTCGAATCCGCCCAGCTTGAACTCGACATCTGACTCGAAGTAGGTCTTGTCGCTCACGCTTCCCGCCGCTTTCCTGAGTGATTAACATAGTAAGACCACGGAGTCTGTGCACCATATGTATTCTAGATTGCTCACTGGACACCGTCGGCGTCGATCATGAGGACTTTGAGACCGGTCACTTTGATATAGGCGTCTCCGTCCCATGTTTCTGATGATCGGTGAGTTAGCTCAGCTCTCTGTATCTGTCAGCCCAGCTGAAGGAGAGCGCTTACTGTGCTGGATGATGCGATCGTTTGAGTATCTAATTTAGCTTCGACACACAATCCACTTGACGAGACTCACCTTTTTGTACTGAGGCTTCCTCCTGAGACGTTAAGTATGTCAGCTATACTGGCGGCGTTGCAAAGGCGTTGCAAGCTCGAAGTAGCTCACCACTGAACCGAGAAGTACTGGGACGGTTGCCCCTCTCCGACCACTTGATAGACCGTTCTTCCCCCTGACCCTATAGACGTCTCGACCCTATGGGTCTGACCGTTAGGCGTAACAGCTGCTGTAGCTCTTCCTTTCCCCTTCCCATTCTCGTTACCCATGTACGGCGTCCGCGGATGCGGAGTGAGAGGGATAGGTCGAGGAGTCGGCATGATGGCCGAATCGTCATCGTCGTCTCCGTTCATCGAGGAGGATTCCGAGCATGAATCGGGTATGGAGTCGACTTGAGTTGGCATAGCGTCGATGATCGCTCCTAGACTGCGCTTCGGTCTTGCTCCTGGCATAGTGGACGAGCTCGCCATTTTGCTCTTGACTGCACTGTGCTAGTATCTAATCGGAACGAATGAGAAGCGTGAAGACCACTTAGAAGATGACCAGAACAGTGGTTGAGCAACGGAGCAGTGGCAACATTACTTTTTGTCAAGTCTCCACCGCGCGCCTGTCTTTGCCCCGGTTGACGTGGACGCGTATCATATCAGGCTGTAAAATTTCATAGATTCTGCGAAATGCTGGTTTTCTGAGGAAATTGCGGTTTGCAGAGGATTGACACTTCGAGGCGGGCAGTAAAGCAACCAAGTCATCCTGCACTCAATGCGTGAGCGCCTATGACGGGCGTCCATGTTACTAGATATCGCAGGCTGTGGTCACTATATGAATGGTGTGTCCCGCGAATATCGTATGCAAAACAAGCGACTAGCAGGTGGAAATGTCACAGTGACTTGAAATACCATAAAGCTACAGGATCCCTCCTCCGACGTTTCGGGCCTCGTACAATCTCGGTGATCATCAGGGATATCACACAGTCGGTCTGGTTCGTTTGGCAGCTGGTTCTGCGGGCGACTTGCAAGCTGACGACGTGATCCACTAGATGGATCTGATATTGCTACATGTAACAATGTACAACTTATCTGCGCAGGCATAAGCCAAAGAGACAAGGTAGCGATCAGCATTGTTCCTCCGCTGAGTGTCAGGGGGACGCTGCACTTACAATTACAATACAATTCTTGATGACCCGTTCACGAAGCTCATCTCCGCCTGAATAACGGCTTCTTATTGCGCAGACCACCAGCAGGCCGCTGATCGCTGACTAGGCCTTGTTGTTCCAGACGTGATCGGGCGAGCTTCAGATGATAAGGCTGCAATGGACCCGTCGGATGCGCGGAATGTGGTTGGAGGTCTTTGGCTGCATGATTTGTCAGTACGAATTCATAGTGATTGGGCAATTATCACGATAGGTGACGGGAGTGGTTGACGCGTGGACGGCGGCAGAGGGCTAGAGATACCAAGCACTCGGTAGTAGAGGCACACGCAACTCACCCAGCTCGACGACGTCAGCGACGAAGATCTTGGCCATACCAGCTAGCACCATCGAGATCTGGGGTGGGCAATGTTGATCATATACATCTCGATTGAGCTGTGGGCGAGTCATGTATCAGCGATCAATAGCACAGACGTGTAGTCATAGTCAATCGTCCTTTGAGATGGCATGATTTTCGGGAGGAGGAGGTTTGTGAATGATGTATGAGGTGCACTTACTCGCTTGACGGCGTTCTTGTTGATTGCGACGGTACTGAACGTATCGAAGCGTTTCGCTTGATCGGGATCGAGCCGGTCACGAAGCAGGCTGCAGTGGAACGTAATCGTAAGCATGACTGGGACATATAACGATTGTCCGTCGACGGGAAGTGAGTAGTGTAGAGAAGGAACGCACAAAGTCTCCGCTCGTCTCTTCTTGCCCTTCCGATCAACCTCTTCTGCCCGACTTGCAGCCCTCTTCCGCGCTGCCGTAGCTGCCGCAGCAGCAGAAGCGTTGGCTCTCGCAGCATGCCTCGTCGGACTAGCTCTATCCCTAGTCCTGTTCCTCCGCTCTCCATCTCCGTCTCCATCTCCATCCACTTCCCCTTCGCCGTCACCTTCGCCTTCACCTTCTTCCTGCTCCCCGTCCCCATCGCCATCCGCATCGCCTTCTTCATCATCATAATCGTCGTCCACCCTTCGCCTGCTAGACGGCACAGCCACTAAATCGGAATCGTCCACGTCGTCCTCCTCGTCGAGCTGTAATCGGTCCAGCATCTTCCGCTTGCCCTGGGCACTTCCATGTCGTTTCGGCGAAGCGGCAGAGCCGGATCCGGAGCCTGAGGGCTGAGGAGAGGCAGTCGCCCTTGAGAACGGAAGGGCGAGGGACATTGCGCTTGATACGTGAGTCGAGAAGATATACAAGGAACAAGGTGAAATATAGAGGGCAATCAGGTCCACTCAAGTATTCGAGTCCTCGAGTCCTCGTACAGCGAACGATATGACGGGACCAAATTCTACCCGGAAACGCTCGGACGCTCGACACTCCGCCGGAACATTGCAATATGCTCGAGTTCCTAAAAGTTGGCTCAGTTCACTTTTGATGCTCTGCATCTTCACCTCGAATACACCCATCTGGCTACAAAAGGAGCAGCTTGATAGCCGCAAACATGTTGAGCTCGACTATAGCCACCCGCCCGCTTGCGAGCTCCACGCTGGTCACGGACGTCTTCCGGCAACAGCTCGGCTGGGGCGTAGCGCGGACTCTGTCAACATCGTCTTCAGCTGGGCCGAGTAGGTTACGAGGATCTAGTCTACCCACTCTTGCCTCCACTAGACTGTCGCGCCCGCGTCAAGCGCCGTTCAATGCTCAATATCGACCTTCGAGGATACGACAGATGTCAACTCTCCCTTATACCCCCATAGCTAGCGCGCCTCTCGAACCAGCTGACTCCATGGCTATCTCGACCGACCCAAATGCCGCAATATACGGCGGACTAGTCGACGCCGTACCGGACCCATCATTCCTCGATCCTCTCATACATCCTCTGGCCGATATCTTGCTCTCGTTCCCCCATCCGCTGGGTTACGGAACATCGATAATACTGCTCACGATCCTAGTCAGAACAGCTATCACACTTCCCGTTACGCTCTGGCAGAAGGAGCGCGCAATGCGCGCCAAGCGGCTGGTCGAGCCGGAGATGCGCATCATCAATGAGAGGCTGGCGATGGAGATCATGGCGGATAGTAGGAAGAGGGGGTATAGTTATACGCAATATGTCGCCGAGCTTAGACGGCAGGTGAGTCCGTCTCAACCGTTCATTCAAGTGTGATCTCGTAGACTGCATCTTTCTTTCACGCTTAGCCCTGAGCCAAATTGTTGACTGATACTGATATTTCGGTGATTCTCGCAGCTCGCCAACGCACAATCAGCATTACACAAGAAACACCGCACCCACCCATTCATCACCACCTGGGCACCCCTCGGAGTCCACCTTCCAATATTCATAACCCTCTCTCTCGTCATTCGCCGTGCGCTCGAAATGCCCGATTCACCATTAGCGGCAGACAGCTTTCTCTGGCTGGACAAGCTGGGCGAGGTGGATGGGCAGTGGATCTTGCCGATAGCGGGCATGGCGGTGGCTTTTGGGAATGCGGAGATGGTGGGCAATGTGACCAAACAGGTCCGAGAGGCTTTCCGACCGAGCACAGGGGAGGTCCCGGCAGCAGGAACGGGACAAGCGGCGACGTCGGCTGCTCCTGCTGTCGGAGCAAAAGCTTCATCAAGATCTTCAGCTGCACCAATCAAGCTTATAACGACTGCGAAACAACCGAGGTCGCCGCAGCCGCCCAAGGCCGACGCACCATCGACAGGCCTCTTCGCTGGCCGCTCCTCGACGCACACCGCTCCCTCCTCTGCGTCACATACATCAAGCGCTCTAGCCTCAACAGCATCGCATCCACCGCGACCACGGAAGATGTCTACCACTGCTACACCGTTACTCGCCGCCAAGTCATCAGGTAACCTTTCGCAAGCATCCAGTACCGCAAAGTCCCAATCACCGCTCGTTGACGTGGGTGTCAAGGACAAACAGCCTTCTTTCTCCCCTGCACGTCAAGCCGAGCTTCGAAGAGGGTTCTTTGCTATGATGTTGCGCTTCAGCGCTCTGGGTTTCGGTATGATTGCGAGCCAGATGCCAAGCGTGAGTGTGCAGGCGCTACTCTGACATTGATTGCACTTGATTGAAGCTGACGTGGTCTTGTATCTGGTCATAATTTTAGGGCTTGGTCTTATATTGGTTCACATCGTTGTTCTACAGTTTCGCACAGAACACCATACTCACCTGGCTACCTCGATGGCGGAAGACGCAAGCTGGAACAACCCCAACGGATGCTGCGTAGTCGGCAGCTCTGTATGACAGTGTGCTTGAGTTGCCATGTATGAAGTGTGCAACTGTTCTCTGTCATGACAAAACAATGCATGCTATAATGATTCCTGTGGTGAACTTCTTGTTTCCTGCTGTACTATTGCTACATTTGGTTGCTCTTGTCTTTCTGGCGTCTACTCATCATGCTCGCCCATTTTCTCGCTCTTGTCGTGGTCGAGGCCTCTCCACTTCGTGGTCCCATCGACGAAATCCATGACTCTCCTCTCGTAGAAGATATGGCACTGGGGCTTGAACTCCTCCGGCAGACCCTTCTTGCCTCCTGAGCGCTTCTCAGATTGGCCGCCGCCCTCTTTGCCCGCATCGGCCTCTTTGTGCGTTCGCGCAAATTCGAAAGTCGGTGGGAAGGCCATGATCATATTCCGTCCTTCGTCCATCAGGGGACTGCCGCAAGCCCGGCATGATACTTTGTGCGGAAGCGGTGTTGGGGTGTGCGAGAGGGGGTGGACCTCGCCGTGTGCGGAGAGGAAACCAAGCCATTCGGGAGTCGAGTCGAGGCGGACGTTCTCTTTCTTGAATACTGAGACGTGCTGGCATGGTGCGCCTGGAGGGTGTGGGTTTTAGCAAAAGAGACTACGGGAGGATAGGAAGATGGGAAGATTACTTACCGTGGAGTCGTTGGCAGTCCTCGCAGTGACAGACTTTGGTTTGGAGTGGATCGGCATTGTAGACGAATGCGGCTAAGCCAAGAGAAGGATATCAGCTCAATACTTCTGGAAGAATGATAACCGGTAGCTTGCAAGGATGAAGTCGCCTCGATCTCAAGCAACGTTTTGACTCACTCTTACCACACCAGCAGCTCTGCCTCCACTTGACTTCGAACCCGTCTCTGCTCTGCCCATGAGAAAAAGGAGGTTCTTTCAACCAATCATCGTCCTCATGTTTGTCCTCATCAGCATCGTTTCCTGCCTCTTTCGCTTTAGTCGAAGCTTTGGAATGATCTTGGTCTGATCGCACGCGTTTCGTCGCTGGGCGCGCAGCGTCGGGCGTCGGGGAGCGGCTCTTGGGCATGATGACAGTCTTATATCAAGACAATTATGAAGCGAGGGGAAAGTTATTGATCAAAGGATAAGAAGCAGTAGGTCGTGTGCTCTATATACCCACTGAAATGAATCGAGCATAATTCCAATCGAGCATGAGCCTGAGCCTGAGCTGCAGTGACGACGATTCGATTACGATTACGTCAAAAAAACCAAATCGATCGGTGTATCTGACTCTGGGAATCGCGGAGCTCCAGACAAGGCCACATCACGTGACAGGGCGAAGGTGGATCTATACGTAAGCAACCCATGAAGACTGTTGCAGCTCATGAATTCGAGGCCATAACAATGAGATGCACAAATGAACCATCCTTCGCACACAGACGTCGATCAACGACCAAATCTCGCGAGACCACTAGTCGCCAGTCGTTGCCGTCAGCCGCCTACCGCTGTCATGAGCCAGCAGCTCTCGTCGGATGAGATCACTCGATTATGCCAGGAACTGGTATATCAGGTAGCCTACGCTTTTTATGATGTACCCTATATAATCATCCTAAAGCTGCTCGTGCAGGACAATGTGTGAGCTGTTGGACCCTCCAAAATCTGACCGACATGGCTGAGAGCAGACTGTACTCTGAGGCTAATGGCATTTGCAGGACGACGGAGCTTGCGCTAGCGAACAAAATAGGACTGACTACTGTCGAAGTGAGGAAGTACATGGGTACATTACACCTTCATCGAATAGTTCGAAGGTCAGCTCTCAATCCTTCATCTGGATCATGTCATCAAGTGACTCGTTCACTGTCCCAGCTAACGCTCCGAGCGCAGACACGTGAACAAGGAGAAAGTGCAGATGCCCGAATGGCGTCTACGTCAATTAGCTCAAAAGCAAGGCCAATCGTCTTCTTCAGCATCATCTGCACAAACGAACGGAAACGCCAACGGGAATGCAAACGCAAACGGGAATGCAAATGGCAGCGGTTCAAGAATCATCGAGAACCGGACGAGAGACGTCATTTATTGGTATCTTGATTATCGGGAATTCGCCAACGTGGTCAAGTACCGTCTAGCAATGATGCGAAAGGGGATCGACGATAAGATCAAGCAGGTGTGTTGAGGTCGCCATCATTCCTTCAGTGTTTGAAAGAGTGCCAGACTGACAACATACTCTCGTTTGGCCGTGGTGCAGGAAGTGGGACATCGGGGGTACATCTGCCCCTTGGACGGGATGACCTACGACCCTTTGGACCTATCGCACCTGTTCGACCCATTCACCAACGCGTTCAAATGCGAGCAATGCCAAACGGAGCTTATCGAGCACGACCCCTCCCTCGACCCAAATAACACCTCGTCCTCCAAAGATGCCATGCAGAGGTTCAACATCGCTACTGCGCCGATCCGAGACGCGCTGAAAGCGGTGGAAAGCGTTACGGTGCCCAGCATCAATATCGTCGCGTGGATAGCGGTCAATGTCAAGACTACTGCTGCGGTGGATGGGGCCGCGGATGGCGAAGAGGGCAAGAAGAAGTTTGAGATCGTCATTGGAGACGAGGACGGGGATGAGGAGAAGGAGAAGTTAGCCAAGGCGCAGAGGTTAGTCCTACTCATTTTCCTTTCGCTGCAACATCACACTATCACTACACAGCTGACATGGTGGAACGGTGATTGCACGCGCAGAGAACAGAATGCTCTGCCCGTATGGCACACCCACTCCACAGTCACCGGATCCGCAACGACTCTCGGAATCGAAGATCAAAGACGTCGAGACGCAGCTTTGGAAAGGGGGAACAAGTCTTCCGACGCGGACAAAAACAACGCCGACGAAGTCCTGGCTCTGCACTATGAGACTTTGGGCGGTGACGACGATGATGACGACGACGGCGATGGTGGCGATGATCAAGTAGAAGTATATGAGAAAGAAAGAGGCTCTTCGAAACCGACCGTCGTGTTCAGCTTGGATGTACAGGACGAGGACGAAGATGAGGATGAGGATGAGGGCATGGAGGATGTGGGTGCGGTGGAAGCGCCGCCTGCAGCTGCGGGAATCACGGTTTTGGGTGAGTCTACACTATATTCATTCCAGCTGCTACTCTGCTACTATTGTTGTTCTCGTCGCTGGTGCTAATACTGACTATCTGTTGATCACAGTCAACGGCCAGCCAAAACGATTGGAAGACGTCACAGAGGACGATCACGATCTGATGTCTACAGAAGAGTATGAGGTGAGCACGAGAATTTCTGTTCTTGAGCTTCGGCACACTGTGACTGGCCTAGGCTATGGCTGATATACTGCTCCAATCCATCAGGCATATGCACAAGCCATGTATGGTTGAGTGGAGCGCGTTTCCTGGATTGTTGGATGTTGTCAATCCGCTCATCGATTACTTTTCTTGTTGTACTACCATAACCAAGCGCCAGCGGCTTACATGCATAGAATGATAGCATAGCTAGTGGGAACGAATGTGACAGCTCTATGTCGTGTTTGTTTGCGCCGGACTATCTCTTACGTCGAACTAGACCCGTTCGATACGCAACGTTACACGTTATCATAGACTGTGCTCGACGACAAACAGCTAGATATACAGCCATACGTTCACATGATGACGCCAACGCCGAACGTGCCTAGACCCAACTGCGCCTCGCAGATCTTCCTCCTCTCACTCGCAGCCACCCGTTCCGCCTCGGCGTCCGCGAGGACCATAGCTGCGTGTCTTGCGGCCGATTGCGCGCGGAATGTCGACTGCTGCAGACTTTGAGAATGGTGATAGTGGTTCGCCAGCTAAACATAACAATCGTGATTATCAAGTTATCATTCATGTCGGAGCAGTTATCGCTCACCTCTGCTTCCCACGCTGTCCCGCCGAACGGGACTTGGATCGACGGCAGTTCGGACATGATCCGCACTTCTTCTTCCCGTGTGCGCCTCTCGGCCAATTCAGCTTCGGATATCTGCGGTGGCTGCGGTACGACGGGAACTGGTGTGGTCGAGGGTTGAATGACGGGCTTGATGTCCTCCATCACCTCGACCTTAGGCTCGACCTCTGGAGCCGCCGTCGCTGCTGCAGCTGCAGCTGCTGTAGACGATAGTGTTGTCGACGGCGTAGCTCCACCTGTCGAAGAGAGTCGTTGAAGCACAGGTTGAGCAGCGTAGGGGTTCACGACTGATTGTGAGGTTTCCGCAAGAGGCGTGACCTGCTGTGAAATTGGTGTCTGCGCTTGAGCTTGAGGAGACAGCGCCGCTGGACTAGAAGGCACAACGAGCGACTTCCTTTCAGTCCATGAAAGGCGGTGTGCACCAGAGGATGGCGCAGCAGTACCTGAAGGTCCCGAAGGCGGAGGTCGGGCATAGGGATTAGGGATATCAACGGTTGTGGCGACAGGAGACGTGCTTTCCGGCCTGACTGCGGCCACAGAAGCAGTGGTCGAAGCGTAAGGATTGGAGCGGGGTGCCGAAGGAGCGATGCGCGTATTGAGGTGTGCAAGAGCTCTCGGTCCGGTTGGTGGTGTAATGAGCGGAAGTCGTTCGGAACGGGGCGCGGAGGGGGGTATGCGCGGGCCAGTAGGAGGGTGGAAAGGCGCTGGAGTTGCCGCTGAAGGATATGCAGAGCCAGTCGCTTGTTTCGGCGCAGAGCTCGATGGCGCAGCATTCGTAGTTGGTGCTGCAGGCTTGAGTTCGGGCGAGGCGAGTCTGAGCTTCTTCTCGGGACTTTTGGGGGTCGAGCTAGCAGCTCTTTTGATGGGGCTGAAGCGAGATGATCTGGAATACGTCGAAGCTGTCGAGATGGATGGGGATCGACGACGCCGATGTGATGGTGGGGGAGGAGGGGGAGAATAAGGTGAGCGAGATCGCGGTGGACGATACGCTCGTTCTCGGTCGTACACCCTCTCCCTTTCCCTATCCCTATCCCTATCGTATTCCCGATCTCTATCGTAGTCCCTTTCCCTACTCCATCCCCTGCCTGAATCTCTATCATTCATCTCATACCGCCTGTACTTGGGAACAGGCACAGGCGACCTAGAGCGCCTACGTGTTGGTATAGGTAAAGGTAATGGTAGTGGTGATCTCGGTCTAGCGGGCAGTCCACTTCCCGTCGAGCCAGAAGCGGTTCGGAGGGGAGAAGTGATTTGCCCTTCTTCCGGTGAGCCGGAGCGCGAGCGCGAATGCGAGCGAGAGCGAGAACGAGAGCGCAAACGCAATCCCGTTTTGCGAGGCGAGCTGCTATCCTTCATCGAGCCGCCGTCGGACGTGAAGGACGGTCTGCGAGAATGAACCGGACGGAGAGGCGGCGACCGACGATCGTACTCTCTCTCCCGCCCTCTGTCTCTATCCCAATCACGCTCGCGGTCGCGCTCGCGCTCATACTCTCTATCGCCTTCGCGCGCACGATGATAGTCACCCCAGCTCCTGCCTCCTCTGCCGCCTCGTCCCCTACCGGCCCCACCGCCTCTGGCATACCGGAAGCCATCATCCCGCCTATCGCGCGGCCCTGGCCCTGGCCCGGGGGCATCGTACTCGTATTCGTATTCGCGGTCGTACTCGTAATCGCGATACCGCGAACTCGGACCAGAGTTTTCGGGTCGATATCGACCATAATCCACATTATCAGGGCGGAACGGTGGAGGCGAATCATCTCTGTACCCTCTGCGTGGGGGTGCATACCTTGCGCCCGGCAGAGGCGATGGTGAGCGCATCGTGCGTCTTTTATCGACTAGTGCAAGGTAAGTTGTTGATGAAGATTATGGTGTGAGTGAAAAGCGAGAATTCATGTTGCCAACAAAGTTGTATTGAGCGACTGTGAGTTTATCCGCAATTGATCCGATAGCCGGTGGAGTATGTCCACCTGACCCAGCCAAGCTAAGCTCATGTCTCATGACTATGGTCATTCACAGCCTGTGGCCAGCAACGCAGCAGTGAAGAATGTAATCCATGCTGCTCTCGTGTCTCCTCGTTGGCCAGAAGAAGGTAGTGCCCAAGTACTGAGCGAGACAAGATGCTCCGAGCTACTCGACCTGCGCGTTCGCGGCAATCGACGATGGGCTGGATAGGTCTCGGCGCGATGGGCGAGTCCTCATGCTTGAACTCGAGCCGACGCTCGTACAGCGTCATTCTGCTAGCGTGAGCTGATACTACACTTTCATACACTCAGGTAGCCCAATGGCTATCAACTTGTTCACGAAGAGCTACCTGGCGCATCAGCAGAGTGCGAATGGCGGGGAGGCACCGCGGTACTTGATATGCGAAGCGGACGATCATCGCGCGGCGGCCTTTCACGGTCAGCTGCTCAAGCAGGGGGGCAGCGAGCTAGCTGCGCGTGTTATAAGGGCACACGACGGACGCGAGTCAGTGTCTGTCCCTCTGTCCCTCTGCCCCTTGAATCGACACTGGATGCCAGCCAGTCAGGCGTGTGCCCTCTTAGCCTAGGCGACAGAGCAGAGTCGAGCTGACTCGAAACCGTTGATCTTGTGTGTAGGATGGCGAAACATGCCTCGACAATCCTGACGATGCTTCCTTCCACACCCCAGGTGGAGGCTGTGTACCTCGATCCCTCGTCTGGCATCTTAGCTGGACTGAAGGAGCTTGCGGCCGATCCACTCTCGGATCAAAGCGGGCTACAAGCAGGAGCAGAAGCTGGGGCAGAGTCAATATCATCTTCAACGACGATATCCCCTCCGTTCCCAACATCACCCCGTACTCCACCTGTGGATTCCTCCACAACTATCTCCCCTATATCTACCACTGATCTACCAATTCCACCAGTACCACACTCGACCGCAACAGCCCAAACATTACTCATCGACCACACGACCCTTGACCCTACTGCCGCCGTCCGCATCGCAAACCAGATTCACTCGGCGACTAGCGGAAGGGCAGTCATGCTGGACGCGCCCGTCTCAGGCGGGACGGTAGCAGCGGCCAATGGATCTTTGACTATAATGCTCGGCTCGCCTAGTGCGCGTGCTACCGCAGTGGCCAGACCGCTCTTAGAGACTATGGCTAGAGAGGGCGGGGTGGTGGATTGCGGTGGCAATGGGACGGGAGTAGGCGTCAAAGTATGCAATAAGTAAGTCTCGCTCTCATTTCACCCAGACTCTATGTGGCGCTGGTTCTGGCTGATGGTGTACTTTGCATAGTCTTATTCTGGCGATCAACCAGATTGCTCTCGCGGAAGGCTTAGCCCTAGGAAGATCGTTGGGTATCGACCCGCTCTTACTGCATAACGTCATCAACTCATCTTCAGGTAAGCGTTGAAGCCGCGTAATCTATTATTCGTGCAGACGATATACGACCTTGTTCTGACCCACCGATCACGACTCACAGGTCAATCATGGTCCTCGAGAGTCAACTCGCCCTTGGCCGAAGTCAGTGGCAGTCCCGGCTCACGAGGGTTCTCAGGTGGATTCCAAACCCGGCTCATGCTCAAGGTGAGCCTTGGCCCTAGTACTCCAGTGATCCAATACTCAGAACCCATGTACTCATTGTGGATGCGGGGCACCTGGGCTGGGCTGATGATCCCCCGGAAACAGGATGTCGGACTCGCACTCTCTGCTGCGCATGCGCATGATATCCCCACACCTCTGACATGGGCTGCGAAGAGCGTGTATGACGCGGTGTGTAATGAGGGAGGTGGGGATCTGGCGACCAAAGATTTTAGGTGAGTACAACATCATCATCATCGCCACGTCTCTGAGACTGTGGCATTGCACTGTGGCCTCCCACTTGTCCACTTATCCACTTGTCTACTATTCTGCTGATGGCTGACGCGCATGTGTACGCAGTGTGGTCTTCGAGTGGTTGAAGCAGAAACAGTCTGAAGGCGTCGAGAAGGGTTGGAAGGAGGGTTCTCCTATCAAATAAGGAGGCAATGGACGGAACAGCTTCTAAGTAGAGGTTCATCAAGACGACATGACTACTGTATCTCGGTATCACTGTATGCTTGAGGGATGAGATAGGAGCTGACAAGTAAAGACCATTTCCGCACAGATGACATACCGTATCGTTAGGGGTACAACGTTATCGCGGTCTTCCTCTTTACAAACGTGTACTCGATCGTGAATGACCACACGGTGGTATCAAAGACATCTATATGATTTTCATCCACTGCTCGTGGCACGTGAGCGACCTCGACTCGACTGAACGACTCAATCGTCCGTTTCTAGAGAATAGTATCCCTCGAGCTCTGAGAGGATATTCAGATATTGCCCTGTTCGCGCGTAGCTCGTAGTCAGCATCTGAATCTACGCTCGTTTGGTCGACGACTCAACAACTCACATAGGTTCGCTTGGGCTTTTTGGGTTCTGGACTGCGTAGTGGAGGAAGAGCGTTTGCTCTCGCTGCCTGAATTACTCTCGAATGCGTCTAGCAGTGTCGAAGCTACATATCGCACTTTTGCGACAATCGGATGATTGTTGATCGCTTTGACAAAGAAAAGTAGTCAATCATCAGCGGTCATATTGCATGACACAATGACACTGATGACTGTGACTCACCTAGCACAGGCATGGGGATCTGGTGCAAAATAGCCAGGAGATCCACGGCTACTTCGTCCTTTTCGTCTTGCATGCATGCGCGAGACAGCAGGACACCGCTGTGGGCGCCCATGGACGCTACGGCGGAAGAGCGCTCATCGGACCTCAGCTTGCGGCCCAGAGTGGCTTCGTGTATCTCCAGCAACTCGTCCCTGTACTGTAGGACCAGGAACCGAACCATTTGCTATCAGATATAAATTGCTGATATTAGCGTGCAGCTCTATTTCGTCGCTACATTACCACCGCCCAATGATCAACGGGTACTCACCTGCGTCACGTAACAATTCGCTTGTTGCACGAGGAAGTAGTCTTTGGTGACTTCTTGCCATGCGTGTGGATCGGCAAATGCCAGCCGAATGTCGTCTTTAGCGCGCTCATGCCAGCCTGGCGATAACGACCTGACAACAACCCACACCTATCAGCGAACAGGTTGTATACGGTCTTCGATACCGAGCGGACTGACTTGACACTCCCTCCCTTATACTCAAGCTTCAGCGGTCGAGGACAATCGTCCATAGCCGTCATGATCTGATCATACAGTTCGCTGGCCTCGATGAGCCGCAGCTCTAAAAACGGTCCGGTAGGCGGTTGATTCTTGTCTCTTCGCCTTTTGTGCAGGACTAGCCCGGTGACTGAAATAAGACGTCAACAACTACCCGGCCTCACCCAATAGTCTACTCACGCCTATGCAGTTTACTGATGTAATAGAACCCGCTCATAATTGGTGTGTACCCTTCAGTCTGCTGAAGGTATCCATTGGCTTCGATGTACTCGTCGTCTCTGTTCAGTTGGTGTGAGCTACATTGGCAGGCCATGCAGTAGTAGCCAGACAGTGACAGACTCACATTGGCTCGGGCAACCGCACATCGGCGCAATCATCTTCGTGTAGCCAGACTGTGCGGCCATCAAGCACGCCAAACGACTTGTCGGCACCGTACATGAGCCAATATATTCTCCGGCGATAAGCTCGCTCCAAAGGGTCTAACAGGTCGTAACTCTGCAGGAGTCAGCAGATGATGCAGTTAGCCATCAGATCGTTTCTTCGCGACCCAGTAAGGCTTGCCATAAATGTACTCACACTTTCATCGTTCAAACGTAATTGCATAACATATGCGACGTTCTCACCAAAATGCCCCATACTGGATGACAAGAAGCCGAGCGCCCGGCCGACAAATCTGTATTCGATCAGTGACGCGATTCGCTTGTGTCAACAGGCTCGATGACTCACGCGGAGTGATAGAGGATGATGGCTGTGCGGATGTGCCAGTCAGCTCTCCAGGACTCACTTTTGGTTGAAGAACCATAAACAACAGGTATGTCACTTACTGCGTGCAACGGTGAGATCGGTAAAGTCGGCACTAAGAAAGGATTTCACCTTTGCTCTGCAAGTACCAACCAATTCCTTTACAGCCTTCCTTGGTATCGGGGCGAAATTTCGAGGTAGTTGTACAAGTGTCGAGGCCACGATTGCCAAGATCAAAGCAGTGAATTCTTCTTCTCCAGGCTGCTCCTCCCTCTTTGCGTTGAAATCGCGAATCAGAGTTGGTCTGTGCAAGCACGGTATCAGGCAATAGATGTAATCGTAGAAGAGGTCGATAATATGGTAGAGCAGCGATCTTGGGAGAACGGCATCAAAGGGGTTGGCCGGATTATGCTCGTGGTTCAAGTAGGTTTGTTGTGATAGCAATCGACCTTGTTGATGCGGAGATTGTGCACTCGGCCGGTTTTCCGGCGAACTATTATGATCTATCTGGCGTGGATGCAACGAAGACGAAGACTGGGTGGCGGGGTAGGGTTGCAGGTGCGCCTGTGATGTCGCGGCAGATTTCGCAATGGCCTGAGCAATAGTGTGCGCTGGCGGCTGTGGATGATATGGCGTTGGTGGCAGAGAAAGCGGCTGAATGGGACTCGATGAGGATGAGACGGATCTGAGAGTGGGTTCCCAGTGTGGGCCGGTGTTCCACTCTGACCCGGCGTAAGGGGCCTCATCGGGTTCGTGCAGGATAGGCAGCGGACGCTGAGGCGCGACGGGTGAGGAATTGGCAGAGGTGCTCGGGCCATCCTCCTCTTGCAGTCGACGAACATACCTGCGATCATATCAGTAAGATCTCGTTCGACATCAGTCCAAAGATTACTGACATATTTGGCGGACCCCGCTTTTTTGGCTTGTACTCGAACGTGCCTGTTGCATTGAGGCAAGGACGAGACCGTTCAGCAACCTTTGCTTGACAATTGATGAAACAGGCAGAAAGCACTGACAGACTAGTCCGAGATGAGAGCAATTGGAGCAGACATCTTTAGTAGGTGCATTCCTGTCAGCCACTGATCCGGGCGGAGGGCGATCGCATTTAACTCTTTTAAAGGCGAAAATAGACCAACGGGTAATTGCGAAATTGGAGTCGTCAGCGCATGCCCAACGCGCATCATGGCAGGTATACTTGAGTAATGCTCACTTTCGCGCCCGACAAGCTGTCGATCGGGAGAACAAGTGTGCCGTGGTCAGCTCGATTCCCTTGTCCGGGCGGAGAGTGGGAAAAAGAGATGGGACATACCGTCACATGATTCTGGATTGTGTCATCACAGTCAGCGACGGAGCGATGGGCCAACAACGTGTACTGTTGCGGGACTCACGACTTTGTCTGGTCTTCTTTGTTTTTGTCCCGCCAGTACCCCCGTCCACGCCGTCTTCATCTTGGGAGCCAGCATGCAAATCCCTGTTTTCCCGCTCGCGCTCGAGCTCATGGTTATCCTCCGTCTTCCTCTTTTTTCT
This sequence comes from Cryptococcus sp. GC_Crypt_5, assembly GCA_026538355.1. Lineage (NCBI taxonomy): Eukaryota > Fungi > Basidiomycota > Tremellomycetes > Tremellales > Cryptococcaceae > Cryptococcus > Cryptococcus sp. GC_Crypt_5. The sequence continues at coordinate 23,708 of JALPBZ010000203.1, forward strand.
AGGCCGTATTCGACCTGGCGGAGGGGGATCGATACGTAGTTCTGGGTCCCGCGTCCCCTGCCCATGTCCCTGCCCCAACCCCACTTCCATGCCTGTCAAGCTGGAAGCAGTCATATCGTCTTGACCCGGGATGATCAGATCGTTGATGTGATTTACGCGAGCGCCGATGCCGATGCCAACGTGGTGACTACCTCGAGGACCACTGGTGCTTTCGGCCGCGCCCGGGCCAACTCCTGCGGCAGAATTCAATGCTGCTCCTGATCCTGATCCTGATCCGGAACCGTATGTCGCAGGATACGGATAGCTGTCCATTCTGTCTTGCGCTGTGACAGCGAGGACGTCGAGGTTGGTGCTAGCTTATGCGATGTATAGGAACGAGATGTTGGATGCAGCGATGACTAAGCAGAGCCCGACCCCAGCTCAAGTGCGAATGCGCGGGAGAGACGAGAAAGACGAGACCGGGTGAAAACAAGCCGGTGTCTGACCGAGGCACATGTTCACAAGGGGTAATTTAGAATTCTAATTCCACTGTACGTACCAGATGACCACTGCGACTAACTATAACAACTGTAACTGGAATAACTGTAATACAGTAACTTGGATGCATGAAATGATATCATCTCGTCACATGCGCAGTACCACCATGCTTCACGTGCTCCGACTCCGGCACCGAGCTTTACACAAATGTTCCAGACTTGTTCCCAGCTTTCGGCTGACTCATATCTCGCGCTGCCCTGGCTCCGAACGTCGGGATCTCCACTGCTCCAACTACGTTTCCATGATATCAGCTTTTTATTCGATTCGCGACAGATTCATATGACGACACTTACTGCCTTTCTGCTCCTTGGGCTTCTTCTTCTTGTCCTTCTTGTCCTTCTTGCCCTTGATGACTGACTCGGACGACTGAGGCTGGTCAAGCACGTTTGGCTCGTTGGCGTAATCGAACGCAGGGATATCCTCAATCTTGACCTTTTCCTTCTTCTCCTTCTTAACCTTCTTCGGCTTGACCGCACTTTCACTAGCTGCCGGAGCTGCAGCTGCAGCCGCACCTTCAGCTTCAAGCTTGACCTTCTTACTGCTTTCATCCCCTGTTCCCTCGGCCGCAGCACTGACTGACCCCACTCGTTCCCGCTTCTTCTGCTTCTTGCTCTTCTTCACCTGCACAACACCATCCTGGGTCTTCGCTGGCTTCGACGGCGAAGCTGGTGTTGGAGATTTCGCCTTGCTGGGTCCCGATGCAGGGGCAGAAAGCTTTGCAGAGGTCTGTGCAGGCACGGTAGTAGTCCCGTTTTTGCGCTGATTGGCAGGCACGAACGGCACAGTCTCAGGCTCGACAGTCTTAGACTGAACCTTGACCCCCACATCTTCCTCGGTAACAGCAGCCGACACTTTCGGCTCCAGCTCTCCGTGGATGCTGCGCTGCACATCCGCAAAGCCAGGGGAGAAGGCTCTCGCTGCCTTTTTCTTGGTGTTCTTCCCTTTACCCTTGAACACATCGCCGAACAGCGCCGAAGTCGAAGCTGTAGCGACGGCGGACGTTGAGCTGGGCGCCGCAGAGTTGGACGCGGACGCGCCCTTTATCGTTGAGCCAAACAAGGAAGATTTCGCTGCCGGTTTGCTAACGGGTGCAGAGACCGTGACAGCGTCCCAAACATCGGGAATCGGCGTGGGCTCCGGAGCAGGAGTAGCTGCCTTTTTCTGGACTGATACTGGGACTATATGCCCTTCGTTAACTGCTTTCACTGCTTCATCGGCCTTCGCCTTCGCCATCGCAGCTGCCGCATATTCTGCTTTGGCCTCTTTGATGATCTTGGCAATCTCGCTTGATCGAGCTTTGGCAATGGAGGCCCGGTCACCCTCCAAAATCTGTCGAATGAGAATTGGAGCTGTGCCTTGAAGCTTGGACAGGGCAAGGAGGATATCGTTGGGCATTATGTAGCTAGGGAAATCGTCAGATCAGGATCAATCGTTCGAATCGTGCAAGTTCACTCACAATGGACTTTCGTCAAGCTCTCGAGCTGTTCTGTCTCTCCACGCATGAAGCTTCCTCCACACCCATCCTGGTTCCCCATCTATGCTACCCTTGGGCAACCACTTTCTTCCAGGAGCCAGCCATCCTCCAGAGCCTTTCCCTGTTTCTGCATCATATGCGCTCTCTTCGTACGTCTTCAAAGCAGTGTCGGCGGACCGGTTCAGAACTTCTCGCATGGCCGCTTGTGGGTTTCGACGGATTGTCTCGATGATGGGAGTTCCGTCGGGATCTGGAGTCGGCGGTCTAGATGACTGTTCCAACAAGGCATTCCGCAGGTTATCGTAGATGAACAGCAGGAAGTGCGTGTCCGAACGAGCGTAGTCCAGCATGCCCTTTGGAAGGGGACGGATGCGCCAATCGGCTTTTTGGTAGCGCTTGTCAGCTTCGTAGTTGCAGTAAGTCTGCAATAATCGGGCAAGAGAATGCTGTTCCATTCCTGTGTCAATCGTCAGCCACAGTATGATACGCTCACTCGACTGGCTCACTGAGTATGACTGTCGCGTGGTAAGTGTCGAACAAGTTGACCACGTAGATGTCAAAGTCATGTTGCAGCCATATGATATCGCTCTCTGCACCGTGGAAGACCTGGATCGGGAGGATCAGAACTAGACCGTGGTGAAAGCGATGGATTCGATGCTACACTCACCTTGATTATAGCTGGGTCGGTCATGACATCTCCCAGCCTGCCTTCTCTCAGCTCCCTTCTCAGCTGAAGCGTATCGACGATCCAATCTCCCTCTCTCGTCGATATTTGAATAAGACATGTGAATCCCGCATAACTTCGCATATTATGATGTTCCAGGTCCACTGCAATCTCCTTTGCGCGCTTGAGCACTTGCACCATCGCTTCGAGCTTTTCGGGCGTATCGACATATTCGAAAGGCTGATCCTCGAACGTGGGCGGAGGAATGGGCGGTGCTTCGATGAACATGGATGTAGGGTAAGGTAGATTGCGAGTCTCGTAGAAATACGGATGTAAGCGCAGGCGAACCTCCTTCTCTCGGCGCCAATACTCCTTTTGCGGATCAAGCTCTTCTTCTTCGGTAAGATTATACTCGAGAGGAGGCACGAAATCTATAGGGACCATGGCATGCGGCTTTGATGTGAGTTTGGGTCGCCATGGCGCAGACGTTGAGGGGCTAGGTTGGTCATGGAAGAGTAGTTGAGGCTTGGGAAGGTTCGTGGCGTGGAAGATGGATACAGGAAGGCGCTCTCGCAATTGTGCAAACGGTCCAGGTAGCTGATATTGCAGATTGAGTTATCTGAAGGCTAACGCTTGGACTGGAGGATGGTAGCTCACCTTTTGACCGGCTGCTGCCGCCAATGAAGGCTTGACGGCTATCGCAGCTTTCTTCTTCTGGCCATTCAGCTCGTCAAGGCACGAGTCCTGCCTCACATGTATCAGTATGTCGTCTGTACACAAGGACAGGGACTACTCACGGCATCTTCCAGTAGACCATCGACGACGCCAACAACGCTCTTGTACCCATCAACCACGTCGTCCTCATCTTCCATTTTCCTCCTTCTAGCCACTTTGCTCTTGGCAGCTGCTTGCTTGGGGGCGTCTTTCGGATTGACCTGTTCCACAAGACTCAAAAGTCTCTCGGCCATGGCCAAAACTCTCTCGCTAGCAGCATCGAGGTCGCGCGCAAAGCCTCTGTCTAAAGTTCGATGAAACGACAGATCCGATTTGGGCGGGAGGGATGCAGCGTGAGTCGTGAGTTTGTCAAGTGCTGATGTGAGGTGGGGTAAGTAGGCATCAAACTCTTTGGTCGGGGAAGGTACAGCTGAGCTGGACGTCGAGGACGAAGCTGCGTTCGGCTGTTGCAGGTGGGACGACATGATGGAAGCGATGGTTGAGTGAGCCTTTCGTAGCTTTGTCAAGCGTTTGTGAAATCGCTCGAAAGCAAAGTCAGATTGCTTGAAGCTCGGAGGAGTCGGAAATACTTGCTGATGCTGGTGGTGATGCTGGTGAGGTACTTGCTCAGCTCCCGATTGTGGTTCGGGTGACGCTGTGCTTGCACCAGTTGGTGTTAACGGAGGTTGAGCGATCGACGTATGAGCGGTCCTGATGCCCGGGCGATATGAGACTGGAGGGCAGCGGAGCGCGAGTGCTCTTCGCGAGCACGTCGTATGAGGAAATATGGCGACGAGTCGGGCGCGAGTTTGCTTGCTGTCGAATGAACAAGTGTTGTGCGCTGGGACTGTCGGTTATTGTAATGTGGATTGCAGCTCAGAGATAATTTTGTGTTTTTTGCTTTTTGCCACAAGGCGCGGCGGTGGAGGTTGATTATCGGGTGTAAATGAGGGGGTAGAATAGACTGCTAGTATAGCTTATATGCAACTCTCTGTCTTTTGAGCACTGATGATCTGAAATTTCGGTTCATCTCGTCAACTCATCCCACAACAACTAGCATCGTGACGTCTGAACAACTGAAGTAGTCTTGACACCGCGCACCGCCATCATGTCGTTCGCGCCCAGATCCATATCGCGGGCATGTAGCTCTGCCCCCAAGCGACGAGGTGGGTATTGTGCACTCCGACGATATTTATGCGTTACTGATCAATCCCACTGTTGTCGATAGCTCTCCAACAACGCTTCTCGTCCTCTTCGTCCTCGTCCACGCCGCCTCTGATCGCCTCCCTGCTGCTCTCCAGAGCGCCATTACTAACGCCGACCGCGGACCCGCTGGAAGCGGCATACCAAGACCACTCTCGGGCATTAGCGCACTCGCTCTCTTCCCCTCCCCCTACAGAATTCTACTTCAAATCCGGGTCTTTGCCATTACGCCGATTCCTGAAGAGCGAGCACGTGTACGCCAGCTCGATATATGGGGACAGACTAGCGGGCGCGAAGCCTGACGTTGGCGACATCCCGCCTGAGACAGAGTACGAAGTACTAGATCGGGATCACTGGTTAAAGGCAGATTCGGACAGAGGAGAGAAGAGCCTGGAGCGATATCCCGAGCAAGAAGTGTTCTGCCTCGTCCAACAATCAGAAGGAGGAGAAGGAGCGGGCAAATGGACGTTCCCCCATGTCCCGGTAGACAGGCTGGAGGGGCTGGACCAGGCTGTCCAAAGAGGAATAACGGGCGCGGAGGGCTCGCTGGGAGGTAAAGGCATGGATAGCTGGCTGGTCACTCGCAAACCCGTTGGCTTTGTTCGCAATGGAGACAGCAGAGTGAGTCGCCATCTTTCATCTCATAGATGACGCAGAAAGTCTGTACGGGGCACATTGAGCTAATGGACTGCGTCCCACGACAGACCTTTTTCGTCCGCGGTCACATCTTAGCTGGCGAACCCTCCTTGGCCTCTTCATCACCATATAAAACATGGGCATGGCTCAGCACTTCCGAAATCGAGCAGAAGTTGAGAGAACAAGGAGACGAGAAAGTATGGGAGTCGATCAAGGGCATGTTTGGCGTACCTTCCGAGGAGGACCTGGATTAGACGATATACAATGCATCGATCATCACACAGTGCCCAGAATTCCTCCTCTCTCGTTATCTAGTCCACCTGGACATCCGACTCATATTCAGCAGCATCGTGTCCGAAGCGAACCCATAAGCCACCCTGTAACGATATCAGTCGTATGTCTTGCGAACGAGGAGTAAATGTACTCACCTTGACAGCTAATACAACGTCTGCAACGACCCAAACTTTATCTCTCCCCTCTCTAGCTCGACCATCACTTCCCTCTGCAGTCGTCCATGACTCAGGCATCCCAGTACCTTCTGGCTGAGCATCCAAAGCCAGCTGCAGAAGACACTGCTTCCCGCCCTTCTCAAGCTTGTTCAAATGCCTGACTAAGAGCACGAGGAAAGTGTGTGCTACCGTGAGAGCGAAGGGCTGGCCGAGGCACTACGCACCACAGACCAGGTCAGCTGGCTCCCATCAGTGTTAGTGATAGATAGACGTACCATCCGCGGCCCCCCATTCCAGCTCATAAACCCTTCCCTCTCACTCTTTCCAAGCCCATCGCCAAGCCATCTGTCGGGGTTGAAGATCGCTGCGTCCTCGCCCCACACAGCGGGGTCGCGCTGCATCAGTACTGTGGCGAGGATGATCGAGGTGTTGGCGGGCATGTACATCGGCGGACCGCCTGCAGTGGTCGGTAGGAGGGAGGGACGTAGTGTTCGTCGAATACTGCAAGGCGCCAGCTTAGCTTGGTTGTGTAGGATGCTCATGATCTCACATACTTCAGAGGCACGGGAGGAAATAGGCGCAAAACCTCATTGATGAAGGCCCGGCCTACTCGTGTCAGCTCACACCGTCTTGTCATCAGTAGACTCACTGTATCGCAGATCTCGAATTGCATCTTTCGTGATTGGTCCGTCATTGCCGACTACGTGATCGATCTCGCTTCGCAACTGCTGTGTCTGGTGTGGATGCAATGCAATGCAGTATACGCAGAATGTCAAACAGGCCGAAAGCTACAGTGCAAACATCAGCATCTCCTTCAATCTTGAAGAGGAGGAAAGCTGACCGTATCCCGTGAAGCCAGGAGGACGTTGATTAGCTGATCTTCGACGAGTTTTCGATCTGTAATGCGGTCGTGGACGAATTATGTCAGATGTACTCGTCTGTCATGAACGTTTCATCTCACCATCGGTAGCATCTACGAGTCTGTCGAGGAAGTGCAGATCATCCACTTTATCCGGAAATTTACTACGCTCGGCACGGCGGTTCACAGCTCGAGCGATGATGGGCGCGAAGAATGTCCGGATGGTCCGCATCGGCTCAAGCAGGGGGTCGTGCGTAAGCTCGAACAGCGGCTTCTCGCCATTTGTCAGCTTCCTGCCTGCTAATACAAGGGGGAGAAGAAGCTCGCCCAGACAGTACCTATCTTAACTCTCTTGCCGACGATTCTCTGCGCATCAGTCATAGCTTCGCCCAAATCCCGTCTCGCTTTGGCCCAGTCCTCGTCATAGTCCAGTTCGGCAGAGGAGGAAGAAGATACGTCTTCGCCGCACATCCACATGAGGGCCATGTCCAATGCGAGTTGGCCAAGGAGAGACTGGATATCGAACGGTTGATCATTTGCCGGAAGACTCGCGAGGAATCGGTCTATATGAGGGGCGAAGAGTGATGGGTGGACATGCGTCGGGTGGAAGGATGGGCGCATCAGTGCGCGGTGCTGTTCGTCGACAAAGCACAACAGGGGAGATGACCAGCGTTAGTATGACTCGTACAGGTTAAGACGGCACGACGACGACCAAGTTCGTCGATCAGAAGGGACACATGGTCGTTGAACACGTACAAATCTCCACCTCTCGCCATCAGAGTTGAAGATCCCGTCGCCCAGGAATGCCTCAGCGCGATCTTTGAATTTCGCACCTTTGACGAAATTGTCGAAATCGTCTATCAGAACATGCTTGAGGACCGCCGGGTCCGTCGAGATGATCTGTGCTCACAATTAGCTGCGCTGGACTGTGTGCGACCACTACGGTGGGACGTGCCTGATCTTCGCCCAGTACACGAGTATTGTACGTAGCCCCATACCGTCTGCCCAGCAGGACCATCATTCTGCCGACTTCCTCGTCGGATCCACTCCGGATCCAATCCCGCAGAACATCGAAGTTCAGAGGCCATCCTCCGCGGACTCGGGGTATATCTACAGCTGATAAAACTTTCGCCCGTCTCGTTGACCGCAGTGCCGATACGTAGGATCGGAAGATGAACAGCCCCGCGAAGCTACTTAGATTGATGATGGCATTGAGCAGACGGTTGCGGTATGGGATGAATTGGATCACGATTGCGCTCAGTAGCGGTGGGAGGAATAGCGTTTTGATCAATGCTGGAATGAGGAACTGCCCGCCTTTCATGACGACTGGCTTCCAGAGTCGCGGAGGTGCGTTCAGACTGGAACAGTGACCATGATGAATACCAGGTAGTAGGTATTTATGCAGCTGATCTAGCCTTAGAAAAACTCGAGGACAACGAGAGACAGTGGTCGACTTTTGTAAACAAAGGTCGCGGACATGACCGCTCCGGTTGTGGCACTTCCCGAGGTCAGCTGGATGGTTGAAACAATGAGAGAATAGTGCTAGTTTGATGGCTATAGAACAGAGCTGTTTTAGTGGATACATTGCGCAGGTTGTATGTACTGTACAGTGGTTCCGACGGATAGAACAGGTTTGTAGTGGTTATGATATAGAATATTGTCCTTGAGTACACCTAGTAGAGAGTATAGCACGGCGGATGATAGTATGATGTCTAGTTATGACTAATCATTCCGCGAACCCGACTTCGCGCTTCACGCTTAAAAAGCGGGAGCGGGGTTGGACTGCTTGGAGTCGAAGGGGTTGGAGAGGATGAAGGGTCCCGCGACAATGTTGTCGTCACTGACCAAGGTGTTGTTGGACTGGGTGGTGAGGACGGCGTACGAGATACCTTGGGGTGCGGGCAGGCCCTGGACCTTGCCGTCGGTGACGGGGAAGACGTTGGAGT
>JALPBZ010000204.1:0-32085 GCA_026538355.1 Cryptococcus sp. GC_Crypt_5
TTCTACCGCCGCTGCTGCTACTGCTTCGGTGACATCCGCCAGCACCTCCAGTGCCGCGACCGCCAGCTCCTCCGCTACCGCTGTGAACGGTTACTCTCTGCAAGGATGCTACCAAGAAATCGACGGTCGCCTTCTTTCCGCTGTCCAGACTTCCGACTCTAGCATGACCGTCGAAATGTGCACTTCCATCTGCACCAGCTACGGATACCAGCTCGCTGGGGTAGAATATGGTGAGCAAGAAATTGATCATGTGAAATAGCTCCCGCTGATGCAGAGTTGCGAATCGTTAGGCGATGAGTGCTACTGTGGCAACTACGACGTTCTTAGCACTGCATCCACCTCTGGTCAATGCTACATGGCTTGCGCGGGTGACTCGACCGAGACTTGTGGCGGACCCAACGCCCTCGACGTTTACTACAACCCGGATATCCAAGCTGCTACTGTCAACCTGCCCTCTGGGTGGTCTACATATGGTGTGGTCAGCGAGGGTACCAGCGGTCGTGCTCTCACCTACACTGTTGGCAGCTTCTCGAACAACACCGTCGAGTCGTGCGCCACCAGCTGTGCGAACCTCGGCTACACTGTCAGTGGAACAGAGTACAGCTCCGAGTGCTACTGTGGTAACGGTTTCTCCAACGGCGGTGGCTCTTTGCTTGACTCTTCGGCCGCTTACATGGCATGCTCCGGTGATCTTGCTGAGTCCTGCGGGTACGTAAATTTCTGAATGGAAACAAGTACAGAATCATGCTGATATCCTTCACAACAGCGGTCCCAGCATCCTTAGCGTTGTGACTTCGCTCAGCGGCACCATTCCTTCCATCTAAGAGATGTGGACAGCTTCCATTGCGGATTCTGACCCTTTCATAGTCACTCCTTATCATAGAACAGCCTTGCATAACTCTCCAGGCTTTGTACCCCAAAAGCCCATGCATACGATGTTTTCTGTTCAAATATGTAAAGCCGTCAAAATGCCACACAGAGATAAAATCCAGGCTGGCGGGTTAGAGCGCTAGATTACGTAAAAGAGCAGAGGACGCGCATCGTCATCGCCAGAGCAATCGTACTCAAACGTCTCGTCGCTTCTTCTCTCTTCCTCCTCTCTTCTCAGACCTTTTATCCCCTCTTTGTCACTTGCGTTTGTTCTTCTGAAACCACAATCCGTTCACAGGCGACCTATCCATACGAAGACTCGTCAATAGGCACATCCGTAACAAAGCACTCCGATACATCATGGCTGACGATCCATCCAAGGTGAGTTGGCTGACGAGTGCAAGTGGCAAGGGTCATTTCTGATCGAACCTTGATTCAGGCCGTTGCCGATGACTCTACAGCCACTGCCATCTTGAGGCAGAAGCGCTCGTGAGTGTGGAAGCTGCAGAAGAGTTGTGGCGCTTCCAAGCCCCAAGCTGATCAAACGTATCACAGGCCGAACCGTCTCATGGTCGATGAGTCATCATCAGACGACAACAGCGTTGCCATCCTTCATCCTACAACCATGGAGAAGCTTGGTCTCTTCCGGTGCGTTTACTCTCAAAACTCTACTGGCGTGCGATTCGGTGCTGATACCTGTGCACAGGGGTGACACTGTCATAGGTCTGTCGCCGCTTCTGTCGCGTCCCTGCTGTACTGACTATCTTCCACAGTCCGAGGCAAGCGCAGAAAGGACACTGTCCTCATCTGTCTCAGCCAAGATGATATTGAGGAAGGAAAGATAGCTATGAACAAGGGTAAGCCGCTTCACGCTTCCAGATAGCGCGTCTGACAACATTTGCAGTCGCGCGGGGCAATTGCGCCATCAAGCTTGGAGACGTCGTGCATGTGTCCGCTGCCAACGACATCAAGTACGGTAAACGTATCCACGTCTTACCTTTCGCCGATTCGATAGAAGGTGTGTCCAAAGGTCTCTTCATCATTGTTTGCAGCTCACGACTCTCTAGGCATATCTGGTAATCTGTTCGACGTGTACCTTCGCCCCTATTTCCTGGAGGCTTACCGTCCTGTTCGCAAGGGTATGTTGCTCCAAATCGCTTCCAGACTTCTGAGCTCATTCATGTTCATCAATATAGGTGACGTCTTCCAAGTCAGGGGTGGTATGAGAACGGTAGACTTCAAGGTTGTGGAAGTCGATCCATCTCCTTACTGTGTATGTACTGTTTTCTTTCGGAAAATATCCATGCTTACCTTGAGCCCGTAGATCGTTGCCTCAGACACCGTAAGTTCTTCGTCGACTTCAACTATTTCACCTAACGCCCTCACAGGTCATCCATACCGAGGGCGAACCTCTTGACCGCGAGGCTGAGGAGGCTAATTTGAACGAAGTCGGCTACGATGACCTGGGTGGTTGCCGTAAGCAATTGGCTCAAGTAAGTCCCTGCAGTAAGCCGCTGTACACAAATCCTTACTCTTGTGTAGATTCGCGAGCTCGTCGAGTTGCCCCTTCGTCACCCCCAGCTGTTCAAAGCGATCGGTATCAAGCCTCCAAGAGGTATTCTCATGTTCGGCCCGCCCGGTACAGGAAAAACTCTCATGGCACGCGCTGTTGCCAACGAGACCGGTGCCTTCTTCTTCCTCATCAATGGTCCTGAGATCATGTCCAAAATGGCAGGAGAATCAGAGTCCAACCTGAGGAAGGCCTTCGAAGAGGCTGAGAAGAACAGTCCTGCAATCATTTTCATCGATGAAATTGATTCAATTGCTCCCAAGCGAGAAAAGGCCAACGGAGAGGTGGAACGACGCGTGGTGTCGCAGCTCCTCACCCTTATGGACGGTCTCAAAGCGCGATCCAACGTCGTTGTTATGGCCGCTACCAACCGACCCAACTCGATCGATCCTGCTCTTCGACGATTCGGCCGTTTCGACCGTGAAGTAGACATCGGCATTCCCGACCCCACTGGACGGCTCGAGATCTTGCGCATCCACACCAAGAACATGAAGCTGTCCGACGATGTCGATCTGGAACAAATCGCCGCCGACACTCACGGATACGTCGGTGCTGACATGGCATCCCTTTGTTCTGAGGCTGCTATGCAGCAAATCCGCGAGAAGATGGACCTCATTGACTTGGACGAGGACACCATTGATGCTGAAGTGCTCGACTCTCTCGGTGTCACCATGGAGAACTTCCGCTTCGCTCTCGGAGTCAACAACCCATCTGCGCTCCGTGAGACGGTTGTTGAGATTCCTACAACGACTTGGAACGATATCGGTGGTTTGGATAACGTCAAGCGAGAGCTCCAGGAGACAGTCCAATACCCTGTCGAACACCCCGAGAAGTTCCTCAAGTACGGCATGTCGCCCTCCAAAGGTGTCCTCTTCTACGGTCCTCCTGGTACCGGTAAAACATTGCTCGCAAAAGCGTGAGTTCAATTCGGCGTTATCATTGCTGATTGTTGTAGTATTGCCAACGAATGCCAAGCGAACTTCATCTCCATCAAAGGTCCTGAGCTTTTGACTATGTGGTTCGGAGAGTCTGAGGCGAATGTCCGAGACGTCTTCGACAAGGCTCGTGCAGCGGCGCCTTGTGTCATGTTCTTCGACGAGCTAGACTCTATCGCCAAATCGAGAGGTGGTTCTGGCGGTGACGGTGGTGGCGCGAGCGATCGTGTTTTGAACCAGATCTTGGTGAGTCCTTTACAGATCTGCTAGGACAACGCTAAAACCCCGACAGACGGAGATGGACGGTATGAATGCCAAGAAGAGTGAGTCATCAGAACAACTTCCGTTTCAATCAGCTAACAATTCGTGTAGACGTATTCATCATCGGTGCCACGAGTGAGTGCTTCATCCGATCTTTGGACACGTATTGACAGTCTTCCAGACCGACCCGATCAGATTGACTCGGCGCTCCTGCGTCCTGGTCGACTCGATCAGGTGGGTCTCATACATGGTCTCATACATGCTGGATATCATTTCTTATTAACGACCTTCCACAGCTCATCTACATCCCCTTGCCTGACGAAGTCTCTCGTCTGTCTATTCTCCAGGCGACTCTTCGCAAATCTCCTCTTGATCCTGGAGTCGATCTCGACTTCCTCTCCAAGAGTACTGCTGGGTTCTCCGGTGCCGATCTCACAGAGATCTGTCAGCGTGCAGCTAAGCTGGCTATCCGTGCCAGTATTGAGGTGGATATGCGTAAGGATCGCGAGCGCAAGGAGAAGGCAGAAGCGGAGGGCGGCGATGCCGATGTTGACCTCATGGACGAGGAGAACGATGAAGACGAAGTGCCCGCCATCACCGCGTGCGTAGTATCATAATCATTTCAGTGCTCTGTTGCTAATGCCCTCATTCTTCGATAGTGAACACTTCGAGGAGGTACGTGACCTGAGCCATAGCAACCGAGTTACAAACTGATCATGCAAACAGGCTATGCGATTCGCCCGACGATCCGTTTCTGATGCTGACATCCGACGATATGAGATGTTCAGCACTAGTCTCCAGCAGTCAAGGAGCTTCGGCAACAACTTCAAGGTAGGTCGGTATTATCGGGGTAGAGGCTGATTTCTAGTTCCCTGAGAGTGGTGGTCAAGGCCAACCCGGAGGCGCGGCCTTCCAGAACGAAGCAGACGACGATGAGTGAGCTAGTCATCCATTCATGGGCTTGCCAATGACTATCGCTGACATATTCGATTGTGCAGTTTGTACGCGTGAACCAGTAGCTTAGAAGACGAGCCGTTGATACAGAAAGAAAATGCATGCCTCCCGTGAACGGTAAATCTACAATATTTCTTTTGATCATACCTGGCACATCCACCAGCCGCTCAACCTCTCCCGCAAATCCGAATTCGCCTCTGAAACGGCAAGTCTGTCAACGCCTAGAGCGTCAAGTGGCGGATACGAGGTCGGGGCGCTCGCTTCCGTCAAAAGGTCGTATTCGATACTGACCATCAATCGCGCATCTTGCGAGTGCTTTTCAACAAGGTCAAGTAGCCGTGGCACGTACATCGCGGCTTCTGGCCACTATAGATGACGCATGTCAGTCCTTGTTGGCCACTTCAGCTGATGATAAACCGTTGCCTGACCATGCGTTTGAAGGGAAGCATCTTGCTGTTGTTGGCGCTCGCGGTGAGGTCAAACCATTCTGGAGTCATCTCCTCAGTCCTACCTCCAGCGATCAGCACTGTACCGAGTGGCTCGTCGTCACAGCTCACTCCATCGAATGGCCTTGCCAGCTTTCGCAGGTGAACAGGTCGATTTTGATCATGGTTTTCAGCTGAGCGCTCTCCTTCCGTAACGTATTAGCGGTGCCCGGGCGGATTATGTATAGGAGACCTCTCGGGTCAAGTCTTGTGGCTGCCAGGCCCGACTCCTCCTGAAGAAGGGACTTGTCGTCAGAATAGTTTGTCATGATGCAGGTGATCAAAATCTACCTGTAGCTCTCTTGCGGCACATTCAAGCATCGACTCCTGTCCTTCACGCTTGCCACCAAACCCGTTGTATCTGCGAACGGGCTTTAGTTGTCACACCGATACGCAGTGCAATCATAACAAACCTACACGCCAGCGCCAAACCCCCTTCGTTTGAGACCAAGGAGGACCTGCAGACGTCAAGAGCTCGTGAGGATAGCGTCATGCATAGAACTGCATTCTAAGTTGCATACCCTTTTTGGGGCCTTGTCAACAACGAAGACTAGGCTGTATTCTATGTCCGAGCGTATCACCTCGTTCAAATCACTCCAGCCCGAAGAAGGTGTGTGACAAGCGAAGGGGACGCACGTCGTCGGCAGATGTGTGAACTGGGGTGGTCTTGAGATTGTCATTGCGGGTGTTAACGCTTGCCACGCAGCAGAGCGATGTTGTAAGAATCAATGGTGAAACCCAAGTCATCGGCAAATTCCACTGGGGAGATAACAATGTCTACGATAATCAGATCACGTGTACCACGCACAACGCGTCACCACGTTACTTCGCAACATCTCTTGCCTTCTTCTGCTCAACATCATACCCTTTAGTCGTCTCCAACCGCTTTGAGCGCTATACAGGTGCCTTCTCCTGTGCTGCTGCTCACAAAATGGCCGACTTCTCCGCGGTATACAATTCTGTCCCACCAGTGACACGAAGCATTCTGCTGGGTACAGCAGTCGTCACCTTGTACGTCGCTCACATACATCTAGGAGACGCATCACCCCGTTGATCTCTCATACTCTAATAGCCCCTGTCTGCTGGGATTCGCCTCTCCAGCTACGGTAAGCTGCTGCGCCCAACAGCTAAGGCTATTTACTGACGAAGCGTATCTCTGCTAGGTCGCATTGAGCTGGACGCGAGTGTTCAAGCGGTATGAGGTGGGTAATCGGGACATTGGTTATGACCCGTGATTTGCGCGTTCTGATGGACCGGCGTGTCTGTCTCACATAGGCATGGCGACCAATGACTGCGTTCTTCTTTGGTGGTAGGTCTTGTAATGAGCTCTTTGTCAGCACTGTGTGCTTCTCGTGTATGCTTGCGCAACGCTGATTTGGACCTTCTGCCTGTGGCATTGCTGTTTTGTCACCGCAGGCGGCGGCTTCCCGCTACTTTACGACTTTTTCTTGATATATCGCAATTCATCGGCAATGGAGAACGATCTTTAGTTAGCTCACGCTCATTGCGCGATACTCGTTGGATCTGACATATAGCCGCAGCCGTAATAACACAGCCGAATACGCTTGGCTTCACCTGATGCTCGCCTGTTTCATCCTCGTGAGGCCAGAGCGCCCTTTTGTATCCTGCTATGACTAATCCAAAGCCGACTCGTTCACAGTCTTTCAACGTCGCCCTAGATCTGCCTTTCCTATTCCGACCTCTCCTTCATGCTCAAACATATGTGTGGTGCCGAGCAAACCCTACAGTCAAGGTGTCCCTGTTTGGTTTATTGACCATTCCCACAAGCTGTATGTCGTCGGATTCTTTTCACGTGCTGCGACCCCTTGTGCGAGTCGAAGCTGTTGGCTGACCTTTGGCTATTTGGCAGTGTATCCGCCTGCATTGATTGTGCTAGACCTCATTACTGGTGGTCCGTCTAAGGCTTTAGGAGGCGTGATCGGTCTTCTTGCGGGCCATCTCTGGTATGTGATGTCCTTCCCGTACATGATGTGCACCTCGCTAAATGACTTTCAGGTGGTATTTGTCCACTTACCTACCTCTATATGCTCCCACTCATCTCCGCCGAGCCAATCCCCTCGCTGTACCAAATCGGTTCCGTGCAATGTTCTCACCTTCGATAACGAGAGGCAGTACGAGCTCAACGGGTATACAATCGACTCGTGCCGGTAGCACCAGCACAAGCACTGGCTCGACCACTGGGCGTGTATCAGCTGCCGATGCTGTCAGACATCGATGGGGAGGGGGCCAACGGCTTGGAGGAGAAGGCCTGTAGTCGTTGAAAAGATCCATACGGACAATGACGACACATTTGATGTCGTACCTATCACCTGGCGTTAGATGCAGTGCGGCTGCACCGTCGAGACAAGAACGATTGCAGGACTACGACTGTCTCTCACCCTGTGCTCGTGGACGCTCTGATCTCACCACGTCGAGGGTTGATACCAAGGATGCTTGACTAGTTCGCTGCACCACGGTTGATACGACTTCTTCTCGTTTGATCAAGCATCAGCTTGAGATGTGGAGCCACTTCAATCCATCCACTACACAACCAGGGCATTGCAGTTCAATGACCGAGAAGTCCTCCTGATAGCATTTGGGTGCGCAGTACACGCAAGCGCCATGAGTCTATGTGCCTCAGTCTCTCAACAAGTGAGCGCGTGCACCCTAAACTGCTCAAGAAGGTTTTATGGCGCTTCTTCATGACCACAGATCTTGATGCAACGACTCGTCATCCTTCGCGAAGCCGTGAGAAGGTGAACAACTCAGGTGTTTTCACGGCTCTGATACCAGCCAAACCTCGAGGATGCCACTATTTGCTCCACGTTATAGACTTTAGCTGCACATCACATTTCCTCACCTGAGATAATATCCAGCACACTTTCTCATCGTTATTCAGCAAGAAGTGATGCTGCTCTCTCCTGCCCTTGCAATCGTCGGTGCACATCCTCTTGCGGAAACACCTTCTCCGCCAATCTTAGTTGAAAGCATATTGTGCTCACCTACTACATGTGTCATGAACCCCTGGAGGATAAGGGTGGCATGGCCGAACTGATGTTATGTCTCTCCCCATTCACGCTTTAGTTGTTAGAATAGTCTCGGATCGATGGTCTCGAATCGACAATCGCGAGTTGACGGAGCCCATCCCAGTCGAGTCATCGTTTCTAGCGCATATATAAGCAGGCCATTTTCTTTGTTTAGTTTTTCTTTTCCCCAGCTATGGATCAACTGTCTTCTTTCTCCTGTCTTCAAATCCATTCTTCATTCAGGTTACAAGTCCCAGCCAGAAAAGCCAGTGTCACTCAACCTTCACAAAGTGTGAAGGCACCTCCGTCTCTACCCGTCCCCTCATTCCTGACATTTCGGCAGGCTGTCGTATATCCACACTTGCTGCAGCCTACAATCACTGTTCGCCGTTTGCAAACCGTGTGAAAGTGGAAGAATTTGAATCAAGCTGCAGATAACCTGACTTGATACTATTGGCAGTGCCCACTCTGTTATGCAATATCATACAACTCCATTCACTCTTGATAAGCATGCTTTTCAAGAGAGGTACATTGACACAATAACGCCTCGTGATGGCTGCTTGTCCAGAGGGCTTCTCAAGCCTAACGCTATGCATTTGGCCATTAATGCAAAGGTTCGAAAAGATACTGAGATCATGATTGTCTCCAACAAACAAGGAAGGTTTAGATCGTTACCTTTATTTTCAACACAGCCTGACGAGCTTTTGGTCATGTCCGCACTTAGCAATTGCATGCCACATGCGCTTGATGAATTGCAAGAAGCTTTTGCATACTAGAGGTATAAGAAAGAAGGAAGGAAAGAGCCGATAAAGACACAAACAAGTATAGCAGCGTGAGAAGAAACAAGGTATGGCTGTGTACTTATTCCGACAGCGCAAGTCAGCGACAAAAGTCAACATCAGTGTTGGGTGTTTATTTTGCAGATTCAATCAGCTTGCTTAATTGTACACTCTCAATCGCTTTTGGCATTTCAATGACAATCCGGTTTCTTGAGATTAGCCCAGAAGTCACCGCCACACTTCAAGCCAGTACTGACCACAGAACATTGTCTTGCGCATCACCTTGATCTCTTGTGCATCCTGATTGTCTTCTCACAGTTATAGGCCACATGAAAAACAGACGTAAAGTGATGCTCCTACTATCTCAAGCAAAGTCTGTTGAAATCCACAGACCAATATATGGTCCAGAACCCGTTAAATCCCGCCACGTACAAGGAAGTGCTGGAAGAAAAGGCTGGACCGCACAGCACCAGGAGACAAAACAGGGAATGCCCTTCATGACGGGCTTCGGCAAATCTTTTGCAAGAATCACTCAGCCTCAGGATATAGACTACTATTGCTCTCAAAACTCAATGAAACATCATTGTGGTACCCCTTGAGAACCATCAATTGCCTTTTTGACTTAAACCCCACCTGTCTATATTGGCTCATGTCTGGTCAGAGACCCTTTCTCTTTGGTGGTGAAAGGGCTGTGTGCTGAGTTACAAGGAAGACAAAAGAGAACACTGCATACAGTGTGATAAGTGTTGTAGACGTCACAATAGAACTGCTGATAGGGGGAATTGATGTTTAGGGATCGAGTGACAGCTGTTGTGGCCTTCTCTATAATTTTGCATGACTCTTTGAGTACTCGGTCATGCTTGCAAAAGGCCCCAAGTACAAACTTGATAAAGAACCAACAGATTCCGACAGACTTCCATGAAGTTTATCAACGTCAAAAGGTATTGGAAAGTGAGCTGGGACAGAGATACCTGCATTTATTGATCGACATGAGGAGAGAAGGGAAGTAGATACTGAGAACAGGCTGCAAATACATATGCGATCAGAACAAGGACTCAGGTGAACACAATATTGTGGTAATGATTACTCGTCAGTTTGTCTGTTGTAACATTTCTGTTGCAATTTGTTCGGTTGGACTCTGTTGGCGACTCGCATGTGCAACGCATAGGGACATGAATTTGAGAGTGTTGCAACAGTTGAAACCTCAGGAGAGAGTGAGCGTCAGAGTCGATGTTGTGCTGCCGCCACGTAAGCCTTTTAATGGTTCATGCTCATTCTAGTAGCAGGTCATTTTGACACGTTGGATCACTACAGAGGATGCGTCTGGGCGATTTAGGGAATGAATACATACTTGATCTTACTGCTTGGTCAAGGGAGACATGGATTCCTGCATAAGCCTGTGAAGGTCAAGCAGTCCAATGAATTACAAGAGCTAACACATACGATGTATGTCCGGGTTCACGTTCAGTCAAGTGAAGACAATACCTGTTCACCAAGAGTTGGTGGAGATTGTGCTCAAGCAAGGGACCGAGTATGTCAGGAATGTGGGAACGGATAGGGACGGAGTGCCTTCACACCTTGTGAAGGTTGAGCGACTCTGGCTTGTCTGGCTGGGACTTGTAACTTGGATAGGGAATGGACTTGAAGAGAAGAGAAAGAAGACAATTGATCAATAGCTGGGGAAAAGAGAAGAAGTACTGAGAATGACCTGCTTATATATGCGCTAGAAATGATGACTGACGGGGCTCGACTCCATCAATCCGTCTGTCTCGGTCCGTACCCGTTCGATCCGTTTCTGTTGATCCGTTATGATCGATCCGTGTGTATTGATCCGAGACTATACTAAGCGATTGAGGCGTGACCGGGAGCGAAACGTAACACAAGTGCGGCAACGCCACACTTGTCCTTGAGTGGTTCATGACAAAGTATTCTCAAGGGCAGGAAAGGGGAGCTGCTCCTCTTTAGCAATAAGTGAAGTAGAGAGGAAGGAACTCAGTAGATCTCTTGAGTGTCTTGGTTTCTGGGTGGAAGTCAAGTGACTCCTGGGCAAAACCAAGCGAGTCTCAGTTATTGGGAAAGAGATATCAAATACTCCCACTCAGTCCCCCTTTTACATGTATGAGTCTAGACTATTCAATCCATCACTCTTGAGTGTTGACCCAATGGGGTCAAGGCTCGACTCCATGGAACAGAAGATCCAGTTGATGGTATTGTGTGAGAAGGGCTCGATACAATGGAAGACTGAGTCGATACCATCAGGAGAGATTACTAAGTACGGCCTGGTCTCAATAGGATTGAATCCCAGGCTTGATAGTTATATCTCAGCTTGAGAGTGCTGTAAATTACAAAGGGTGATTCAGAAGAGAGATGAGAGTTGGGTGCCGGATGCGTTTTAAGAATAGGAAGTGTGATGGGACGGCTGAAGTCCACTACAGCCGACCTGTGCAACATGGCGAAACCTTAGATGATGTGAGCTCTGACATTTTCCCACACCTAAGCCTCCTTATACATATAATTCGGCGGAATCATTAACGGTCAGTATCGACAAAGGACAAGCACGGGCACCGGTCAGACGAACAGGTAGGCAGATGAAAGGCTATTGAGGGTGTCTTGCGGTCGAGATCGTGTTGAGGGCTGCGTTACAGGCAGGAACGGGAACTCGCTAAGATAGAAGTAAACGCTTGTCAAGAGGTCCCAGGTGCCGTCACAAGTGAAGTAAGACCGGAGATAGCAGAGCGGTCACGCTCGATGGGTGTCGACTCTTTCGTGGTGAGAACTGACAAGACGACTGAAAGTCATGTTGGACTGAGCTATGCGGTAGTACGTGTATATACACACAAGACTGAGTGAGAATGTCATCAGGTTGCGTCGGTAGTGATAGAACAAGTTAAGGACACATAGATGCTCGGCCAGGCCGTAGGTCGGTGGTTTTATTGGCTGGCGTGGGCTCCCGCGGTCCCGATGCTAAACGCTCGTTTCTCACGCACGCAATAAAAGCGACTTGTGAGCAGTAACCTCATGCGATCGGGCCACTGCGGTGTTTCGGCAGGAAGCCGCGGCGGCGTCAGAGTCTCAAGCGCCGGGAGGCTGACTTGCACAGTCAATGTAGCTTAGTCAGGTTCACTTGGTGTCGAGACATGTCAGTCTAGACGTGTAGTGTGAAGGGCAGGGGAGACAATTCATCAGATCATCATGCAAGCTGCGCGTCTCTGACGCCCTCGGCACTCGACCTCCTTTGAGCAATGCAATGGAAACATAGGCTCTCGACCTGCAGTCCTGTCATTCCATTGTAGTCGAGCAAACGCCCAACGCGATGGCATTCTACGACTGCTGGTGTCATAGCCTTTCGAGCGGTTGCCTTCGATAGGACGATCGTAGCACAACATTCCGGTGGCCAGCATATTGGCTCGACAAGACGAAGACAACCCAAGAACGAGGGTCATCAGCTGAAGTCCGAGTGCAGTCGATCCCGACTAGGGAATGGCGCAGGAGTAGGACAACTTGGCGCGCTTTATGACGAGACCCAGACCTTAACGCGATCAGGGGAGCACAAGGCTTAAGGTAAGCCGAGTAACGAGAAAGAAGCATGGGTCAATAGTGGCGTCGTTGTCACGATAACAGAGAACAGACAGTCTTTCGGAATATCGCCTAGTCGCGTTGTTAACGGGCAGTGTTCTTTTTACATAACAGCGATCAAGGAGCTGGCTGCTGCTACATGAGTGTCCCTTTGCCCTTTTGCGGTCTGAAGTGCGACGATAAGCTCGTCCGTTCGGTCGGCGCAGACTTATGGCAGCTACTATTGGCGTCATTTGTACCAGTTCAAGAAGGCATCAAGCTTGTGCAGAGTCACTGCCGGTAAACTATCAGCTCATCGTCTATCAAGTCAAGTCCATTACGAGTCATAGACAAGAGTACTTACCTTGAATGTGTATAGATGGTTCTGATCTGCTATTCAGATTCTAGTCAGTGCTAGCGGCTATGCAGATGTCACTTGGCGATCGCATTCTCTGGTACCATAAATGCGGGCTGTAAGCGACCGACTCGTGCAAAACTCGCGTGGGTGAAATAGGAGCGTAGTGCTTATGCACGAGATGCAAACCGGAGGAGCTGTCAGCAGCGGGCGAGTACAAGTGATGTTGACTGATCGTTGAAACGAATTCACGTTGAAAATAGGAGGGCCTCGTTTCAGGTAGCTTCATAACGCGATTCCTATTGTTGTTTCAAAAAAGAGAGGCCAAAACACAAGAGATGGCAATTGACTGATAGCCTTGCACCGGAACGCGGACTATTGCCGCGGCTGCGCGACCCCGTATACATGTGTTCTGGGTCGTGTGCTGTTGCCCAGCCTGCCATGCACCGCTTGACGGTGTCCCAAGGTGTCCCAAGGTGTCCCTTTGATCCCATCCTCGCTCCGTTGTCATGATGCCATCTTCATTACCCCTTGAGATATCCCTACGCGCACAGGCCATGCTCCTCCTTTCCCTTTTGCTTTTGTTCAGTTGGATGATTCCATCAACCTGCTTCCTTTGGCCAATGCACTCTGCAATCACCTTTCCCCCCCTTCCTTCCACTTTCTCACTCGATTCGCTCTCACCGTAGACATCCATTTTATATACCCTCTCTTCTACGTTTCTATCCATAACATCATCTCGCTCTTTCATTTCCTCCCCCTCCTTGTTATCTAGTCTTCTAGGATTGCCATCAAGCCAAGGGTCATTGACTCGATCACACTCATTTGATACATTCTTCTCACATACCTCACTCCCCAAGACGACTCGCCAATCATGAGATTTTCCATCTCAGCCACCGCCTTGGCCGCTTTTGTAGCCCTCGCAAACCATGTCATCGCCCATGAACATCCGAATTTGCGTCAACGTGACATTCACGCGGTCCCAGGAACATTGGTCCGCGAGCTGCTGGAGAGTCGTAACGTCAACACTACCACCTTGACCAGCAACAGCACCGATGTCAGTAACGGCACAGTTGCTGTTGCGACTGATGACGACGACTGCGACGATGACGATGAAGGGGATGGTTCTGACGCTTCCCAAGCGCTCAATGCGACCAGTATCGCGACCTCCAATTCTTCGTCTGCGATCTCCACCGTCTCATCGAGCGCAACCACCTCATACATTGCCTCTGCCAGCGCTACCAGTACAGCCTCGGCGTCAACCAGCGACGATGATGACGATGAAGATGAAGATTGCGACGAGGACGACGATAGCGATGACGAGAGTGCAGCCACCACCTCTGCGTCAAGCCCTTCAAGCATTGGCACAACGAACAGTGCCTCGACTGCCTTCTACACTGTCGAGACCGCCGCGGCGTCCGGATCCTCCTCGTATGATGGTGAAACGGCCATCGTAGCGGCGCAGACCGGTTCGGCGAGCGATTGCGGCCAAGTAAGCGTTCCCGGTTTCATACCATCAGGTCACGGTACTGATCATCTTGAACAGGCAACCACTGTCTACGCGACCGTGACGGTGACTGAAACCACCACAATCGGAAGTACCGCTTCGTCCACAGTCGAAGCGACCGGTGTCGCAGCAATCGCGACGTCCAGCGCGGCAGAGGCCACCAGTGTGGGCGCAGATGACACCGATACTTCGACTAAGGCGACTGAGGAGATGGCTTCGGCCACGCTCTCCTCTTCTACTGCTTCTGCTACCAGCGGGGCTTCCGCTGCCACATCTGCGGAGGCGGCCACTGGCACCACTTCCGCTGCCGCATCTGCGACATTTGCCGCCGACGACGATGATGACGACTGCGATGAGAGTGATGACGATGATGATGACGACGTAGGTGCACGCACTTCATCTTCGAACTGTGACTGATTGCTTGTTCAGGACGACTGTGAGGATGATGATAGTGCAGATGGTGATGACAGCACATCTGCCTCTATCGCCTCCAACACTACCACTGCACTGCCCACGGCGACGTCAGCCGCTGCCGTCGACGACGATGGTGATTGCGAGGACGAGAGTGATGTCGAAGCCTCCACAAGCTCCTCCGAAAGCGACCCGTGAGTTCAGTTTCACACCACACAACAACCGTCTCACCAGTTGATATGCTTTCTGTCTCTCAGCGTCACCTCGACAATCTCCTCTTCCGTCGCCGTCACGAATGCGACTTACAGTCCTGCAGTCGACATCGCAGCGACCTCTAATATCAGCACCGTAGGCGTCAATAGCACGGCAATGACGTCCACTCTGATCGCGGTTGTCACCACTGCTTCGACCGATGCATCGCTCACTTCTGCGATTTCGGCACCAGCCACAACGTCGTCCGTCTGGGCTTCGACAACCGTGTCGTCCATGACTAGCTCAGTGGCCACGTCCGCGGCGGCGACTGTTCCTGCAAGCTCGTCTGCGACCGGTCTCGCGAGCTCGGACGGTGGTGTGACTATCACTGCGGCCGATGCGGTTTCGTCGGCGGTTGGCAAACGCCGCATCAAGATCTGGGGATGAAAGGTCAATTTGGCGGCCTGAGGGCTCCGTGTTCATGCCTTGCCTCTACTATTGACGGACGTTTAACTAAAAGCTTTGAAAATAAATATGTTTAGTATACCCATTGAGCACAGATGAGTGTTTTTGTAGAAATATACCACGTCGTGAGCGCTGGTTGCCATGACTCGATGCAGGCATACGTTTACATGTGAGATGGTTGAGAGGACTTTATCGGGGTACAAACACAGAGGAGCAGAAAGGAAGTACAGGATGTGCGATCAATAGGCTGACTAGCCGCAAGTAGCTCTGCAGCCATCAACGGCTGTGGAGCCCGTCAGCATGCCATCCTGTATGAGCAGCGATGTCACTCACTTCCTCCTCCTTGAATATCACTCATACTCATGAATCCTCCCGCGCCATTGCCTCGCCATCCCCCACCGGTGTTACCACCGTCGGCACCACCGCCGCCGCCGCCTCCTCCTCTCGTATCGCCAAGACCATCCCCGGTCGATCTGCCCGTTTGACCGGTACTTCTTCGATTGACAGCTGCCGGCGCAGATGGATTGGTCCATGAGGCGGGATTGACGATGGGCTGGAGTATTGTAAGCTCCTGTACGGGAGACAACGGGACAACTCACGCTGACAAGCGTTTCGAAGAAGAGATAAGCCATTGTAGCATAGTCGGACACTTGCGATGAAACTCTCGACATGATGGGTTGGGAGCCGATCGTACCCGATGAAGAGACGTAAGTGCGCTTGGATTGTGACATTGTATCTGTATCTTTGCTGTGATGAGTGGTAGAGAAGATGATACAGGTCTTGATGCGGTGCAAAGGAGAGGGTGTGGAAGGGATAGTCATACACTCAGTACATTGCAAGTGGTAATACACTGTCACACATCATTTATACTCCCGTCGTTATCGAAATCAGGTAAACAAAACCATCTACACATCTCACACTCTACAGAATCTCTCTTTGCCAAAACATGGTCATATAATTCACTGCGATCTGCCAGTCCGTTACACAGCAAGCTTTCTCCGACGCGGACAGATCTGATGCGCAGCTGTCGCATCTTATACTACGACGCCATCGATATCCGTCCACCCATATAGACACTAAACAACGACTAGCCTGTTTGGCACACCCCGGCGGCTGTCCTCCTCAAAATCGCCAAACTTCCAGGTCGACTGACGGCTTACTGAAAGCTTCCCGAGGCGTAACGCAACAACATCACTGCTGCAGGTGGTATTGGTATCGTCATCCAACAAAGTCGGAGCTCAAGAACAGCCGTGTCCCTTCTGAGAACGGCACAAATCATCAAATCCGGGACAACATCTACAGCACTGCCAGAATGGTTGGGAAGCCCGTAAGTCTCGTTCACGCTTGTTCAGCCCAAGATACTGATGAAAGCAAGGATCAGCTGCCGAGAAAGCTGGTCGTCCTAGGGGATGGTGCATGCGGAAAAGTGAGTGCGGTCCGCCATTTCATATGGGTCTGGGTAACTGATTGACATTCACGCTTCAGACATCGCTGCTTACTGTCTTCACGAAAGGTACGTGGACATTATTGGCGCATCGTATGCTGCGAACGAGTTAACATTGTGCCTTGCCTTTATAGGATATTTCCCAACCTCCTAGTGAGTATAGCTTCTCTGTCGAATGGCGTTTTGCTTATTCTTTTGCTTGTCATAGCGAGCCTACAGGTACATGGAAACGTCAGGAAAGCTTTGGGCTTCGCTGATCACATCTAACGCTAGTGTTCGAGAACTATGTCGAGATGATGCAGATCGACGAGCAGACGGTCGAGCTAAGCCTGTGGGACACAGCTGGCAAGTTCTTCAACCATATCGATTGCCATCTGTACCTGACCGTTGACTCGTACTACCTGGCACAGGACAAGAGGACTTTGACAGATTGCGCTCGTTGTCATACGCCGATACTCATGTGGTTATGATATGCTTTTCGGTGGGTGTCATGTCTTGAACAACTGCAGGAGATCAAGCTGAACGCATTGTGTCAGGTTGATTCACCAGTCTCTCTGGAGAATACAGAATCTAAGGTATTGATCACTTCTGCTCTTCTTCCCATGTCGGGCTGACTTGCATTGACCCGTAGTGGATACATGAAGTGAACGAGTTTTGCCCCGGTGTTAAGGTGATTCTCATTGGTGAGTGCATGAACCCGTGCCACCACCTTAATTTGTCACTGATGAGATGTGCTCAGCTCTGAAATGTGATCTCAGAGAGGACTCTACAGTCAAAGAAAAGCTATCTCGCCGCTCCATGCAGCCCGTGACATACGAAGAGGGGCTCTCGGTCGCTAGAGCTATCCGTGCGAGTCGATATCTGGGTGAGTCCGATAGTGAAATGCATGTTTGCATCGGCATGCAAAGAGCTAATCAATTGCTCAGAATGCTCCGCAAAGCACAATCGTGGTGTGCAAGAAGCTATATACGAGGCAGCGAGAGTAGCAGTCGGTAGCCGACCAAAGGGCGGCGGAGGCGGAGGCGGTGGTGGTGGTGGTGCGAGCAGTGCAGGAAGTCGGCTGAAAGAGATTGGATTGAAGGATGGCAAATGTGTTATATTATAACAAGAGTATTTGGGCACTGTGACGGGACATGCGGACCAACATTGTAACATATGCAGATCGCTGGGAGTGTGTTGCGAGTGATATAATGCATGACACAGGGAGAAATCGCTATGGAATGTGAGATGAGCCATCCGATGAGCCAGCCATGACTTGCCATTAGGAGGACAGCGTACTGCTCGCTTCCTAAAATAGCCTACTCTATAGTGATTGAGAGATCTTTGGTGAGCTTGTACGGCATTGCATGGTTGAATGCACTAGTAAGAGTAGTACACATGGATGGTTTCATCAACTGTCGCGTTGCACGCGATGCCAGTGTATACAACTATCAAGTTGATGTCTTTCACTACTGTTACCTCGCACTACCACTGCACCATTCTGCCTTGCTCAGACGACTGCGTCCACTCACGTAGCTCGCTTGTAACAGACAACAATACACGGGTCGATACGCGCTAAAAGTAAGGGTTCATCTCCGTCCCCTTCCTCATCACCTTTACGTCCTTTGTACTAGCTTGGCCCTATGCTGCGTGTAATTGCTGTACACTCCTCGGACTGCGGGTGTCGTCCATCTTTGTCCCCCTCATCACTGACATGTGGGTGTTTCAGAAAGGCTCAGGACTTTCGGCCAGTCGTGTGACGCGCGAAATTGTCCATTGACTTCAGCACCACCATAATCATCAGTGAGTGATGGAGGTCTTTGTCCTTGTTTCATCTACCAAAACCACTTCTGTCAGGCGTAGCTCGCAGCTGACAGCAGCGCAGCAGACCTATTCATGGCTACGGAGAGACAGCGCGCACACGACCGAAAATAGCAGACGGATGTCGACCATTACGCTGTTCATGTCCATTCACGCTTCACGATAGAATAGCTATCAGTACGCCTCGGTTCTGTATATAGCCATCACACATCGACCTTCTCCCGACCATGGGACCTACCACGCTTCCGCCCGGCAGCCGACGTACGTCCGACACATATGCGAGCTCGCTCAGTCCGTCTTCTCCCGTATATCATAGTCACAGCAACCGCGAGCGGTCCTTGTCCCCGTCCAGAGCTCGTCCTCCTGACTCTACCAGGCCTTACAGCCATGCAGGACCTTCAAGCCGAGGCAAAATGGCATCAAGTCGGGCTGTCTTGATCCGCCATATACGACCTTACCTTACGCCCCGAATCCTCGCATATCTGCTCCTTTGGGCGTCGGCCTTATGGATGATTCACCTCTTTCTGATGCCTCTTCCCGTACCTCGACTCGCTCGCTCAAAACCAAGCATCAAGGCGTCGGATCATCATCTCTCCACCTCCTTTCCTCCCCCTCCACTTCGACAAGGCGATGATCATCTTGATTCCGTTGATCCCAGATGGCGGCCTATATCCCCCCTTCCGCCACCAGAGGCTCCGTTCCCTCGGTTGCGGCCCACTAGATTTCTTCCTCCTCGGTGCTTGGAGCAATGGTTCGCTGACGGAGAAACCTTGTGCGGGAATGGCGAAATGGGCGAGGAGGAGACATTGGACGCGACATGGCTTTGGGTCAATGGCACTGACGAGCGATGGCGAAATAGTATGATAGAATGGCGCACCGAGGCCGGCGTGTATTCACCAGAGCATCATTTTCGGTGAGGACCTTTCGATATATCGATTCTAAAAGCCGCTGACTAGTGACATAACCAGCGAGCAAAACGAATTGGTCCACTCGATGCGCTCTGTTCTGGACGCGCTTCCTGGCCATCTACGGTCGTTCCATCTAATATTAGCAGATTTCCCGTTCGATGTGAAAACAGATCTGTCCCTTCTACCTCCCGCCATCATCCCATCGCTGGAAGCATCAGTCCGGAAAGCTGGAAACAAAAGGCACGAGTGGATCGGTGCGACTGTGGGTCGGCCGCATACTGTGCGAGCGGCAGTGGAACTCAATGTGACGGAGCGGGAACTCTCCGTCTCGCCGGATCTAGCAGGTCATCTTGCACGAGAATGGCGTGTTGCTCAAACGCCCACTTGGCTTGAGTTTTCACGGCGAGATACTTCGAACCCGTCCCATCCATATCATCCATTTTCGGCGTCCAAGTATTTGGAGGACCGAGCTCGACTTCACAAAGCTGAAGCAAAGTATCCAAGCCTGAAATACGCTACTCATTCAGAAATCTTCCACCTGCCGACCATCGACCGCGATGCTGTGACACTGGAACTTGGCGAGCATGAATGGAAAGAGACCGAGTGGCGGAAGAAGGCTCTGCCCTCTTTCAATTCGATGGCAATCGAGAGCAGAGTGGGGTGGCTGCCAGGCTTGGTGAGGCGTTTGCTTAACATTGCATAATGAATGAACTGACTTGGTCGTAGGCCGATGTTACCCTTTCCTTGAATGACGATTTCTTCCTACTGCGACCCCATGCGGTGAGTAGGACTCTTCTCCCTCTTGATATATGCTGATGGGTTCTGCAGGTATCCGACTTTCACT
Organism: Cryptococcus sp. GC_Crypt_5; assembly: GCA_026538355.1. Taxonomy (NCBI): domain Eukaryota; kingdom Fungi; phylum Basidiomycota; class Tremellomycetes; order Tremellales; family Cryptococcaceae; genus Cryptococcus; species Cryptococcus sp. GC_Crypt_5. The sequence goes on from JALPBZ010000204.1 coordinate 20,362, forward strand.
CACCTCTGTATGGCTCGGTGATACGATTTGATCATGGCGTGAGTCGAGCTTTGAGCGACTTCATACATCGTCTAACCTCATCGCTAGTTCTATCAACAAGTTCGGCCACTGCTGGATAAGACTCGCTTCAATGACGCCGGCGAAGTTGGAGGTTTATACCATGCCAATTATCTGCTGTCGCAGAGGTTCCCGCGGCGATTGCGACCTTACTTTGCTCATGTCCCGAAAGTGATCACTCGAGGACTCCACCACGAGGCCAGCTTGATGTTCAAGGAAGCATTAGCGGAAAGCAGCCAGCGGCGCTTCAGGGAGATGAATTTGGGCGAGGGAGATATCCAGATGCAGTGGTTGCTGACATCTCTGAGGGTGAGTGGTGTTCTTTACGTCCACTCTCCGACGGCTAAACCGGTGTAGGTCGAGCGATGGAGAGAGGCTCTTCTTTGGACTTTCGTCGTTGCAAATATGGGTACACTTGACGGAAACGACGTCAACGACCAATGGACCGACGCCTCACGACACGAACTGCGCGATATGTTCGGCCTAGGCGAAGGTGATGACGATGTTGTCAAAATCGAGGTGCACCGTGGCGAACGCTGGACTCTGGAACCAGGCCGAATGGACAGTGTCCTGGAGCAAGCCGGATGGGAAGCACCGAAAGAAACCGAATTCCTGTGGTGTAAGTCATCTGTCCATTTCACGAGATGGGCGCTCATCATATGACAGCTTCGATGGACGGACACATGCCTCCGATCTTAAAGCCCGGTACCGATCAATCTGTCAATAACAAGTGAGTAAAGACCGTTGATATGCCTATTGACGATATCGTCAGGTGTCTTCTGGATCTCGACCGCTGTTTCGGTGCTTTCTGGACCCGAGAGGAGAACGTCTCTTCCGCCGATATGTTCAAGCGATTGACATTCCAATACCCAGAATGCGGAGACTGCAGTGAGTTGTCATACTTTGACGAGCTTGTCCACTGCTTATTCGGTCAACCAGTGATTATGGCCTTGGTCACTGCGTCTGGACCATTGGGATTGTCCGCATTTTTCCCGACCAGGGCGACCACATACACTTGTCCGGCATTGCAAAGTGGACACCGTTTGCCCAAGTATTTGCCGCCACCGCACTTGCCTCTTACATCTACATGGCAGGCGGCCGACTTCTCGCTGGAAAGTGTCATGTCAACAACAGCGCTTCCTGGGGAGGTTGTTGATCTCCGCGAGTACTGCATGAAGCTGTTATCTCGCTATCAATATCTCTCGGGTGTGTCCGACAGCTCTTTCATTTTGACTGCTTCATTCAGGCTGATACGAGCTATAGCCAAATCTGTCTCGCACTTCCATATGCTCAAGTCGGCAGAACACGCGCACCGAGTGTTCAAGATGATACAAGACAACTCGCATGTGTCAATCCTTGGACTGAATGACGATATCGAACAAGATTACGACGAGGTCAAGGGCATAATGGACGAATGGTTTGAGATGAGATGGCCGCGGAAAGCTGTCTGGGAACGGGACTGGGACCCTGTCAAGGATCGATTCATCGATTGAACATCATTGTTGTACTGCATGGCTATCGTAAACCACACAAGGACAATGCATGGCATCTTTATTGGACACGTCGATGTCGAAGGCATGCCCTGTCTCAACCCGTTGTGAGATCTGACACTCCAATCGACCGTACGGCTCTGTCAGCGTCCGAGATCTTTGGATAGGGTAGAAAACCAAAGTTGGACCTCGTCCCGTCTGCTTGCAGCAATCTGAAGAACTGGCATCTGACTTGATACGCAAGGTGGCACGTGGCGTGTTTAGATAGCACTGTGACCCCAGATATCTTCGCAACCCATCGGATTCCAAGACCCTGCGCCGACCCTTCACAACATGTCGGTCAAGTAGCCTGAAATGGATATACATGAATGACTGACTAAGCCGCGAAGGCTGCGAAAGAAGGACCAGACATCAAGCCTGGTCGGGCAGAAAACATAACAACACGAAACCTCCATTTCGTCAGGAAGAAAGACTCTCTGAATTTTTCAACCGATTTAACAGTCCTTGAGGTTGACTATCATCTCATGGTCAACGTACTGTTGCTGGAAGACACTAAAGTACTCACAGTACGTCCCAATTGCGGTTCCATCCTTGCCCTGGAACCAACCATTTGTCATTTGGGCCAGGTAGTCGAGATTTTGCTTATTTTCCTGTTAGCTCTCACCGGACTTTTACGCCTTCAACTAAACTTACCTGAGCGGTGCAGACTGACGCAGAAGTGGCGTCGCTCTTGGTCATACCCTTGTACCATCCGTTATAGCTTCCAATCGCCTAACGGGTTAGCTGGAGACCCTTGTATGAGGAACTCACCAGAAGAATGTTGTCGTTGTTGCTAGAGATAAGACTCGAAAATAGCTGCCCGGAGTTCAAGTCAACAAAGCACGCCGGATGATGAGCGTGTACATACCTCTGCAGCCCGTTGGATGTTGAAATCGACATCATAGCAGCTGTGAATGTCAGCTTGAGAAAGGCAGTGGTAACTCACTTTCCACTCGGAGCACCGTCACAGTTCTCCGAAGCAAGCTGCATTAGTCCTGCTTCACCATTGCCTCCCGTAGCCGACGGGTTACAGGTAGATTCCTGCATGGCAAATGAAGCGAGCATGATTCCAGTCACTGCATTCCCTCAGATCAGCAAGACAACTTGGCGAGAGTATCGGAAGCTCCACCCACAGCCATACTGCTCAGCATATTGGTTGAACTGATCAATATAGTCGGCACAGGGCGAGAAAACCCCACTGGCTGAGAGTTCCGCCGAGATAAGGTCACTGGCAGCAACTTGCGGGGGTGTCCAACCGGAGTCGGTCAGGCCGCAGTTCAGCCAGTCTTCGGTGCCGTTTGGACTGTCGTCATCCGAGTTGCAAGAACCACAGGTACTACAAAGTGTCAGCGCTCCCAGTAGAAGTCTTTGCTTACCTGTCCGTAATGGATAGAAGGCCGCCGACCGAAACGGAAACGCCGGATCCAGATGCAGAAGCTGTCGTGGCAGAGGTACTCCACCTGGTGGACGATGTAGTTGTGACTTGCGTGACCGCAGCCGTTGTCGATGTCGAGTCAACGGACGAATGGTGTTTGGCGGTGTCAGTCGACTAGCAGCAAGGTATGAGCGAACGCTCGAATGCGTCAACGGGCAGCCTCGAGCTCACCTTGGCATAAGCCTCAATGGCGTTCGCAGTGGACGCATAATCAGTCGAGGCATAATCAGTTGAAGCAGAAGTGCTTGACCAGCTGTCGGTGACGGACGCTGCTTCCGTGCTGATTGCGGAAGCAGAAGTCGTAACCCTCGTAGTGACTGTGGACGAGTCTTGACGGGGTCGGCATTGTGAATTCCTCTTCTTGACACTCTTTTTGATCAGTCTCTTGGCTTCGGAATGACCTGTGTTCTCGCGAGGCGCTTCAAGCGCCCGAGGAACAGCGTCTTCAGTCTTGAGATGCCGAACAGTGTTGGCTAGACGTCGATGACGAAGGTGAGGGGGTGTCCCAGCCCGAGCGTGTCCGTTCACTACCGCAAGGAGGGGAAGAAGAGCGGCCAGAAGGGAAATGGTCGAGGTGCGCATCTCGTTCGTTGCGCGATGTCGTTTGATACAGAGTAGTCTTGAATACGTTGTCGTATATGTAGCGGAGAGATGCGAAAGAGTAGTGGGAAAGATCGGTAAGGCTCAAGGAATGTAGGAAGTTGATTGATCTTGTTTGTGGAGCAAAGGGAGACGATCAGGGCGATGTCTCGTCAAGTTGGATGATGATGGTAGAACCGAGAAGGGTGTGCTGACTACGTTGTTGATGTCTGTGAAATGAGTGTGAGTGCTGACTTGCTATGCGGTGGTCATGTAGAGTTGAGGGAAAGATGATGGAGTGAAGAGGCTGGATTAAAAGCTCGTCAATGAAGACTGTTCCCGTACTCGCAAACGAGAGATGGAGATGATGGTAGTGAACAGGTGATGGCCGAACGGGAGGTGGAGCAGGTGGCCAGGGGTGGCAACGACTGATGGAAAGAGCAAGAGCGAAATGAACGAGAGTGCGAACAAAGGATACAAAGGTAGGAAAAGGAATGATGAAACACGGAGGTCGAGTGTGTGTGTGTTATACAGCGTCGACGTCAGTATTGATGTTATACTCACCTTCTGTATGTGGTGATCTCGAGTCAACAATGCGGCTTCGACCTTCAGCCCCGTTCGGTCATGCAGACGATAGTTGTATCGTCTCTATGTCCAGAGCAGCCCACTTGATCTTCCGCGCTTGTTTGGCAGTGGCTTGTTTCTCGGATGTCTTGCTAGTCATCAGCTAGTAAGGGTCAAGGGCTTGAGCGGTGATGCGGATGCGGAAACGGACGCGGCAGGGTGCACAGGGGGGTTTCATCTCTGCCCAAGCAAGACGCCAAGCCTGATTGTTAGTACTTGGCATGCATCCTGGCCCAGGCCATACAGGAATGCTGAGTACTGAATTGAAGTATTTTGATGACGTCTCTTTGACTGATTGGTTGAGCTGGTACCCCGCTGGCATTTGAATGAGATGCGCTGCTATCCGGACCATGAGCTAACATGTTATCGTCGCGTCTGTTGAAACTCGGAGACGCGGCTTTGTCCATTGTTAGTGAAACACCGCTGTTGGAGTGATTGCTTTACCGGAACGCCAAGACACGATGTATGCTTCTCTTGTCCGTGAATGACCCTGGTCCAAGCTACATGCATTCTCCATCGTCGCTGAATGGAGCTGTATACAACTATCGAAATCATTATCGTCGAACCGAATATAAAACAACGAAATAGATACACCTCTCTAATTGTAGTTTGTTATAAATTCCTTTCCAACTTGTATACCTTGTGTTCTCGGCCATGATCCCTAATCATGCAACCAGCTCCTGCTTCATTCAGTTACGCCTCGGTATCTTTACCGTAGTCCTCTGCTTCCACGGGCTTCTCTTTGGAATCTACACGGTAGAGAGGAACGCCGAGGATGATCATGAAGGTAGGCGGGATGCAGGCAAAGCAGAGCGCAACATTCAGTCCGCTATATCAAGCCAGTCACACATCAGCATCATTGTAAGGCCTTGTTCAGATGCGATCGTGCTCACAGAGGAATAAGAGCGTTCTTGACTTTCGAGTTCAGACCGTAAGATACGGCTTGGCCAACTGCTTCCACGCAGCGGAAGATACCACCATTACGGGCATTGCCCGAGACATCGACGACAAAGCAAGAAATGAGCCAATAGATGTACTATATGAGTAGTGGTGGTGAGCAATTGCAACCCAGATGTCGTCAACGACGCCCACTCACAGATTGACACAAGTAGGCACATATCTGCTGTATGAGCAAAGGCAGGTAGGCCACAGCCCATCCAGAGGTCTCCCAATCGTATTTTGGTTTCGTGCTCAATTTGTTGAATCTGACCTGGTTGTAAAGGCACCAAGCGAATGACCCGATGGAGGGGATCATGAAGACCCAAAAGCCGATGTGAGCGCGTTGCCTCTGGTTCCAGCGCTTGTTGTCAAGGATCCATCTACCGTAAATGCCCGTGAAGCTGTCGAATCGAAGGTCAGCGGTGCTTCACGAGAGAGAAGGAGGAACCAACAGCCGGAAGAGCTTTATGAGCTCTTACTCACATGACGATGGATGCAGGCACAATGAACGACGACAAAGCCCTCGCCCTGACGGAAAAGTAGTTGGACAAATAGGTCGACATGACACCTCCCAGGAAGTAAGAATAGAAGGCGATAGGCATGAAGAGCAGCATCCTTTTGTGACGGATTGCCGTCCACAGATCTTTCATCTCCTCGCGAATAGGCTTCTTGGCGGCCAAGATGATCGGTACTCCATCGGCGCGCTGGACTTTTTCTGGTGGGGCGATCAAGAAACTGACTGGGAAACCGATACACTCAATGCCGATGAAGATGAGGAAGGTGGACGTGGCGATAGCTCCAGCAGCAGCGTTTTTGGCGCTGCAGTCCAATTGCGTCAGCAATGAGCGTAAGGTTCGAGGGTTCGCACTCACTTTCTGGCAAGAGAGATAGAGCCACCAACGAGCTGACCAAGGTTACGGGCCGCGACCCAGATGGCCAGGTAGCTAAGGACAACTATATGTCAGCCCGAGTTCGGGTCCGTCAAGCAATAGCCTGATTAGCTAAACTACACTCACTGTCCTCTTCGGCCTTCTTCGGGGTAACTCAAGATGATAGCCGCTTCGGCGACGTACCAGAAACCGAATCCGAGACCGTAGATGGTTCGGCCGAAGATGAGATACCATTGCGTGCCGTATTTCGAGTTGACGTAGTAGGCGGAACCGTTGATTGCGAATGTGGAAGCACCGACGATGAGCATGGGTCGGATACCCATGCGAGAAGCAAGAGGTCCACCAAAGAGGGAGATAAGAGCCGTAGCAGCGTACGAAGCGGCTTGAGCGGCACCTGAAAGTCGAATGATTCCTTATCAGTACCTCAAATATACCAGGTTAGTAACGATCGCACTCACTAGTGGTATACGGAGTAGCTTGACCACCGCCTCCCAAACCCGAGATGGCATCGGCCATGGCGGGACCGCAGAAAGCCAGCGCGGAAACGACACATATCTGGAAGAGAGAACTGCGGTAGATCTTATGCCACTTGTTCTTGGGCTCTGGGATGGGGACAACCTCGACCTCAGTCTGTTCGCCAGAGACAGTGTAATCCGAAATCACGGCGTGAGCGTGCTTGTCGTCGGACATGCTGGATGATGTCTGCGAAGGGGTGGCGGAGGTTCAGGGTTGTCAGTAGTGCAAGAAGAATCCTGCACACGATGGGGAGATATGGAAGAATGGTAAGAGTGAGCGGAGGAGCAGGGCTTATAAGTGATTCCTCATTCACATGTCGCTATTCCGCCTCCCGAGAGCAGATAAGACCGACTATCGCTGCTTCGAATTCTCACCCTTACCCTCATTGGAGCTACTGCATAATAACGGCACAGCAACCGGGGGTTAGATGATTGTCGCTATCTGCAGTAGCGACGCTTCCCTCCGAAGCGCCGCTAAGAGCCCGCGGTTGTCGCGACCCGACGGGAATAAGGGTCATCTCGTTGAGACACCGGTCGAGTCCGACAATTAGCCCTTTGGGAATGAATTCAATTCCGGATTGTACGCCGTGAACCCATAAGGATTGAACGCCGATGGTTAAGCTTATTTCCATAGTCTACACGCCTTATGCGCCTGGGTGGTGGGGCGTGCCCCTAGAGTGCCCGTGAACCCCATCGATGCGATGCTTCTAGTCCTTATCATCTGACCTCTTATCCTGCGCTTATCGTCCCCCTCCGGCATTGCCGCTCCTTGGCGCTGAACTGTGCGCAGATTAGAGCAGACAACATGGCCGATCCGCCCGAATGTATAGCCGTGTCAACCCGAAAGCCATCTGCGGGGCGGGTATAGGGACATTGCTATAACATGGAGTCATAGACAGCTGCGAAGTGCAAAAGTGGATCCAGACTTCCATACCGTAAGACGACCATGGTTCAAGCTTCTGTACAAACCGTACCGGCCACTGCCCCTATTGAGGAGATCCTCCAGATTCTCCGCAGAGATGGTGTCATTGTGCTTTCAGACTATGTCAGTAATAATACTTCTTCACTGTTGTGTGACTTCCGGGCTGACGAGACACTGATGGGATCATTCGCTTCTGTTAGGCCACCGAAGCAGAGATCGATGCACTCAACGTTAAAGCCGCTCCTCACTTCGATAAATCCGCTTCGTTCAAGCCCGATGACAAGTTCAAGGGCTTTAGAGCGTCGAATACCACTGTTTTCTACGACTTGATCGGTGCAGTTCCAGAAGACACATGTAAGATGTAAGCCGCGCTTCGCCTCGCCATATGGATACTTGATTGACATACAGCGCAGGCTCCAGAGAAAGGTTTGGCACCAGGGTAAGTGCTGCAAAACAGTCCGTACCCGAGAGGATCAAGACTGACACGGATTACAGTCATGGAGGAGTTCTTATCTCCAGGTAAGTTTCCGGAACCGCGCACAGCCAGGGAGAGACTGCATCCTGACGATTGTTCACTGTAGAAACATGGGAAGTGAGTACGAGAGGCCATTCATGGTTAGATCCAGCTTTAACGCTATGTCGGTGCGCAGTGGTACGGCGAGACGAGGGAAGTCCGGAAGGCCAGCTGTGAGTGTGGATTGGACGTTGCTGGTTCCTAATAGCTGTCGCTGATCCTCGACTTCCCTCGCAAGACTGGCTGCATACCTCAATCGCGTACAAAGTGGGACCAGGAGCAGGCAACCAAGTCCTTCATCGGTGAGTGTAAGCTTTTGACTGGCAGTGGCATCGCTCATGCGCTGTGGATGCGATACAGCGATTCCAACTCGTCGATGGCGCAGAGGACCGGGCCTGAAAGTCCGACTACAATGGGTATGTGGTCTGCCCGCCCTTCGCCATTTATACTCTGCGCTTCACCGTTCAGGCTACGCTGGGACAGTCCGCTGACCTCCCGCTTCCTGTGTGTAGTATCGACTTTCATTGCTGGCGTTGACGTTACGCCGAAGAACGGCGGTACTCATGTCATCCCTGGTAAGCCGCAGCACCCGGTCACACGTGCTAGTTGGTCAACTAACAAATGAGCAGGCTCTCACTTGTGGCCTCAAGACCGATCCCCCAAAGAAGAAGAGACTGTCGCAGTGTCCATGAAGAAAGGTATTTCCCATTCCGTATACAAGCGCTTGATTCGTGCTGACACACTCCCACACTGGCAGGCTCTCTTGGTATCTGGCTCGGCAACATCTTCCACGGCGCTGTAAGTCACACAGGGAGCTTGAGCTGTTGGCATATGCTGATACGAGCGTATCTCTGTACAGGGGGCCAACACCTGCGAGCCGACTGACGCCGACGCTATGAGAATAATTTACGGTCTTTTTGCCACCGTACGTTTTCCCCACACTCAAATTGTCATGATGCTTCATGTTTTCTGCACTTACTGATCAAGCGACTGTCTATTGTCCGTCGGTGTGCAGAGCGACAACTTCCGCGCGGGCGAGAACACCACCTTGTCTTGTCAGCCAGAAGACTACATGAAGATGCCCCCAGAGGTCCTCAAGGTCCTCGGCTTTTACAAGGGTGGCTCCGGTACGGGTGCCCTTGGCGGCAAGGATCCTGTCAGGACCTGGCCTGGTCTCAAGGGCTATCAAGGCGGAGAGTGGATATATCAGGGAGAACGACCGTCTTTGAACCTGACTTATTGAGGTTCGACCGTTCCGGACTCGGCATTGTATACGTTGTTACAAATAGAGCTAGACGAAACATCAATAAGTGATTGTTTTACTTCCCAAAGGTTTCGTGCTTCTGGCCATCAGAACGGTATGCAATGCATTGCTGATAATGAGATGGCATGTGAATGATGCCCGAAGAATAAGAAGCCATATGTGTGCACCCTGTACAACGCGGTATATATAGATACAACAATTTGCCCACAGAGATTACTGACCGCACAACTCAACGCCTTCTAGTCATCAGCGAATTGATCCTCTTCCGCCTGCTCCTCCACTTTTGCCAAAGACATGGGGGACGGACTGGGCGGTACCGAGACCGACTGAGCTGGCATGAGCATTGTCATCCCATTTGGTCCTCCTAGCCCAGCGGGGTGGGGACTCGGTGATTCTGGAGAAAGGGGTAAACCTCCCGTGGCGTTTGGACTGAGTAGACCGATATCGAGCGTAGGACTTTGGCCAGAACCGGGACCCGGGAAGAAGTTTTCGTCCATGAGGAATTTCTGGGCTAATGACCCAAAATCGAAACCCTCGCTGTCTCCGGCAGGCGGAATCATAAAGTCTGTGAAATCGGTCGACTGCGGAAGCGGGCTCGGGGGCGGCATGTGTGCGCGTCGTTCCCGCTTGACGCGAGGAGTGCCTTCGATCTTGAGTCTCTGCATTGTACCGTCGATGAGATCGCGAGACGCGGTCGACACTCCGGTGGTTTGAGGGGTCAGTGCAGCTTTGGCAGCAGCACGTCTTTCCCTAGCAGCAGCCTCGTCGGCGCGGGCGCGATTCTGCGAGCGACAGAACTAGAATTGGATAGCATTAGCCTCATGCTACTAGTGCGGATCAAGACAAGCTTACGCGGTACGACGAGGTGAATGTCCTGAAGATACCAAAGAAGTCTTGACTCTGCATGGGTCGACCGGTCTCTTCACCTTCCCCGTAATACGTTTCGACATCCCTGAACTTCTTGTCTGCGGCGATGATACCGTCCCGGATCGCCTGCAGTTTGTACTCTGCAGCAGAAGAGAATCGGAACATCTTTTTGGTGTATCCATCAATACCCTCCTCGAAGTTGGTACGAAGCGAATCGCGGATTTTTCGAATTTCGTCGAGCATCGTTTTCGAGGTTGACTGCATATCGCTGAAGTTCACTGAGGTGACAATTTAGCTGGTGGTCGCGCTGGCGACATTACGGCAACACTCACCTCTAGAAGCCTCAGAGGGTTTGGCAAGTTCATCCAAGAAACCATCCAAGTGAGGGAAATGCTGAGAAACCGTTCTTTCCAGGAAGTGGAGGAGATTTTGACCACCGGAAGACTTGGTGTCGACAAGCTACGACAAGAGCTAATCAGCGCTGGATGCTGCCATCCTTGAGTACGAGATCACGAACCCGGTTGATACTAGCAATCTTGAAACCAAATGCCCCACCCGCAAAGTTGGTACCGTTCAGGTAGTTACCCATTGTCAAGATGACCGTGAGAAGTTCGCGGAAGAGCTCAGCGTTGCGCAAGGAGTCACACGCGGCCGTCAACGTATCAAGACTCTGTCGGGGTATGAGCAAGGGATTCTCTTCCTATAGGGATCCGACTCACCTGGGCCAGAAGTTCCGTATTCTGGGCAAAGCGGACCTCGAACAGCATGCCTTTCACTCTGTCGTTCAGATGGGGCAGCTGGATGAGTCGAACCATCAATCGATCCGCAGGATGAAGCAACTCCAACTCCGCAGGCGTATCGGCAGAGTGAGTGAGAAGTTTGCCTCTCTGTGATCAAGTCAGTGCATGCCATTTGCCGTCGGGATCTGGCGTCACTAACATCGTCATCGTTGGGGAGTACACCTTGCAACTCGTGCAGGAATGTCTCTGTGCACAAGTCGTTGTTGAAATTTGCAATGGCTTCAGATAGTTTCTCAGGGTCCTTGAAGCTCTTGGCAGTGGATCCAGCCATGAGAATCTCTGATATGTCTGTCAGCGCCGCTACCGTTGGATTAAGTTGATGATACATACCGATTCGCTTGCGATGATCCGGGGCGAGAACACTTTGCAATTCGGTTTCTTTTCGTTTTTCTATGCCACGAATCAGCTATAGTGTTCCAATCGTTGAATTCTCGAATGTTTACTTACTGACGGCATCATAGATGATCTCTTTGGCTTTGAACTCATCCTCCATTTCGTCCCACAGATTGACCGCTTTCATCTTGCTGACTAGCTCGGTCTCATCCACATCGTTTTGGCTCCACACTGTCTTTGACAGTTGCGCTTTAGAGACCTTCTCCCACTGCAGCTGCTTCATCTTCTTGCTCGCTATCAAGCTGACGTCCTTGCGCGAGTCAGTGGCGCCGTACAACAATGAGCTGACCGAAGTGAGAGGAGCTCGAGCTATGGTGTTCAAGGAAGTAGGAGATCTCGGCGGAGGTGGCGGCGGTGGGGTCACAGAGGAAGAGGATGACTTCTTGAGTGACACGC